>PVIY010009696.1:0-71663 GCA_004026745.1 Myrmecophaga tridactyla | reverse complement strand
AGTATCCATCCTTTTGTGTCTGGTTTATTTCACTCAGCATTATGCCCCCAAGGCTCATCCATCTTGTCTTATGTTTCAGGATGTCATTTTGTCTTACTGCTGCATAGTATTCCATCATATGTATATACCACTTTTGTTGATCCGCTCATCTGTTGATGGGCATTTGGTTTGTTTCCATCTTTTGGTGATTGTGAATAAAGTTGCTATGAACATCGGTGTGCAAATGTCTGTTTGTATCATTGCTTTCAGCTCTTCTGGGTATATACCAAGAAGTGCTATTGCTGGGTTATAGGGCAACGCAATATTTCATTCCCTAAGGAACCACCACACAGTCTTCCATAGCGACTGCACCATTATACATTCCCACCAGCAATGCATAAGTATCCCAATTTCTCCACATCCTCTCCAACATTTACAGTTTCCTGTTTGTTTAATAGCAGTCATTTATATAGGTGTGAGGTGGTATCTCATTGTAGTCTTGATCTGCATTTCCCTGATAGCCAATGAAAATGAGCAGCTCTTCGTGTGCTTTTGAGCCATCTGTATTTGCTCTGCAGAAAAATGCCTGTTTGTATCTTTAGCCCATTTTACAATTGGGTTATTTGTTTTTTCGTTGTTGAATTGTATATTTTCTCTGTATGTACAGGATATCAAACTTTTGTCTGATATGTGATTTCCAAATATCTCCTCCAATTGTGTTGGCTACATCTTCATCTTTTTGACAAAGTCTTCTGAGGTGCTGAAGCATTTGATTTTGAGGAATTCCCATTGTTTTTTCTTTTGTTGCTTGTGCTTTGGGTGTAAAGTTTAGGAAGCTATCTCCTATTACTCAGTCTTGAAGAGGTTTCCCTAAGTTTTTTTCTAGAAGCTTTGTGGTGTTAGTTCTTATATTTAGGTGTTTGATCCACTTTGAGTTCATTTTTGTTTAGGGTCTCAAGTAGAGGTCCTCTTTCATTCTTTTGGCTATTGATATCCACTTCTCCCATGTCCATTTATTGAAAAGACTATTTTGTCCCAGTTCAGTGGATTTGGGGGCCTTGTCATAAATCAGTTGACCATAGATTTGTTGGTCTATTCCTGCATTCTTGATTCGATTCCATTGGTCAAATGCTTCTATCTTTGTGCCAGTACCATTTTCTTTTTAAGTATGCTTTTAGCTATTCGGGGTCCCTTTCCCTTCCAGATGAATTTGGTAATTAGCTTTTCCAAAACTTCGAAGTATGTTTTTGGAGTTTTGATTGGTACTGTGTGGAATTTGTAGACCAATTTGGGTAGAATTGACATCTTAACTATATTTTAACCTTCCTATCCATGAGCAGGGAATGTCTTTCCACCTATTTAAATCTCCTTTGATTGCTATTGTATTTTGTTTCTATATCTAAGGTACTTCCTTTACTCATTCAAAAAATATTTACTTCATGTTATTACCTGCTGTTATGTTTAAAATGTTCATTTTAGCCATTACTTTTTTTTTTTGTTTTGGTCTTTGGTGATAACTTAGGGGAACAAAATACAATGTAGTTGTATTTATAAATGTTAGAAATAAAAAATAAAGAGATCAATTCTACCATTGTATTAATTTATATACTTGCTTCTATGTTTCAGAAATTAAAGCTAGCTTATGAACAGGCAAATTAGTCAAGTATGTTGGAGTGTAGTAGAGTTTTTCATCTGTGGCCAATCAAAATTTTTGAACAACTTCCTTACATGTTGGTAATTTATGAGTTCCAAATTCTTAAGGTAGAAAACCAAAAAATTAGGAATCCCAGACTCCTTGATAGCTAGGAATGGCTCTATGTTCTGGTGGGAGATCCTGGGAAAGTTCCATCTCTGAAGTAAGCAAAATCTCAAAGGGAGAAGGATTTTTTACTTTATTTTATGCCTTTTCTTCTCCATCTTGCCTGAAATTCAGATGCATTGTCTTCGATCTCATCAAATTTATGAGTGTAACAACCTCTTGCAAGCATTATGACAAATGCTCTAGTCTAAGGGTGGTGGGGCATGAAGATGGAGGGAAACTGGGTTCTTGATGACATCCATGCCTCATGCTTCAGCCACGGACTTCTTGCAATCTGAGTGAGAAACAAAAACTTACTTTTTGTTTATTGATGATTGGGTCTTTTACTTGTTGTAGCCCCATGGGTAATTTCTGGCTGATATAAGCCAGAACCCCAGGGCAGTAATATGACTGGTTCTCAAGCACCACAAGAACATATATGAAATCAGGACTGTGTCCATTTTGTGTGCGTGCATGTGTGTGTGTGTGTGTGCATGTGTGCATGCGCTCTGGCTTCATTCTTTACTTGTGGCCGAGAAGCTTTTGTGGGGAAAAACATGGCAGCTCACAGCTTCTGCCACTAGACAACTTCTTTGATTTCAGGTCCCCAAATCCCACAAAATGATTTATTTGACTTGGTTTAGGTCAGGTTCCACATTTGCATCAATCAGTTTAGGCCGGAGGATTGGACTCTTTTAAGAACTTAACAAGGTCTCAGAAAACTATATAGATGGAGAAAGGACTGGAGAAACTCTCAGAAGAAGGCAATGGAACTGGGGGCATTCTTGGAACATAAGACAGTAACACTTCATTATAATTCACAGTAGGGACAGAAGCAAACTTTATTGTGTATCTAATTGCTGATTATGAAATACACATTTTATGTTGCAGTTAAGAGAGTAAGTAGTTGTCTCTTCTGTTTTTTTTTCTTCTTTTGTATGCTGTATGGTGGGGTCACATTTCTTTCTTTTTCCATATGAGTATCTCACTATTGCAGCACCATTTGTTGATTTTTTTTTTTTACATGAGCAGGCACCGGGAACAGAACCTGGTATCTGGCATGGCAGGCAAGAACTCTGCCTGCTGAGCCACCGTGGCCCGCCCAACATTTTTTTTTGGAAGTGGATGGGCCAGGAATCAAACCCAGGTCTACCACATGGCAGGCAAGAATTCTACCACTCAACTACCCTTACATCCCTCCAATTTTTTAGTTTTGAAAAAAAATTTTTTTAATGTACATTGTCCAGGAATTGAACCCAGGTCTCCCACATGGATGGTGAGCATTCTACCACTGAACCACCTGTGCACCCTAGTTTTTAATTTTTGTGACTTAGTTTTTTTTTTTTTTTTTAATTTGCATATGGGCAGGAGGCACCAGGGATCGAACTCCAGACCTCCAGCACGGCAGGTCGGAGCCCTGCCTGCTGAGCCACGGCAGCTGCCCTGTGACTTAGTTTTGGTATTTGTGCTTAATAAAGGTTGAGCAAAAGAGGACAAATCAAATTTCCTTGACATGATAAATGTTGGTAATTTCAGAAAATACCGGAATCTTTTCAATCCAATTGAATTAGAAATTCTATTTGTATGTTAACATATTCTGAACTGCCTTCCCATACGAATCTGTAATAAACCTCACCAGCATTTGAAAATGCATTCCTCATTTTTGTAATTGGAAGCCTCTATCCTTCCATATCCTTTTAGTGAACTCGCTGTTTACTGTTCAAGCTGTATAGTGGCAGCTGTTTATTTACTTGTGTATACACTGGTTTACTGGAATGTTCTCTTCAAATTGGATTTATTTGTGTTTCAAAAACTATATTCACTCACTATGTACATAAAACTCTGCGAAATTCTGTATTTTTCACTGTGGATACTGTGTAAATAATATTTAAATAAGCAGAAATAGGGTTCTCCTCATTATATATGTTTGTCACATCATTATTCTATGACGTTAGTTAAATGCTGTTATTTCATAGCAATGATATTCTTTGATGTGTGATACAAGTGGGCTCAATTTAGCTGCAATTGAGCTTGGGGTAGTATGTATTTTCTAGAAATGGCTAATCTAATATATAGCCCATCCCATGTGCTCTTGTTTCAACATCACATTGATACTTCTCCACAAAAAGCTGGGGACAATGATCCATGTCTTTAAATTTGGATGAACTTTTGTAAATGCTGGATCAAGAGAGTGTGGCAAAAATGATATGTAACTTCTGATACTAGATCATAAAAGCTAATCTAAGTTCTTTCTTGTTCTCTTCCTTAAGTTGTTTTCTTCGGAACCTAGCTACCACGTTGGAAAGAAGCCGAGACTACATGGAAAGGCCATATACAGGTGTTCCAAGCTAAGCTGTGGTTAAATTCTCAGCTGACAGCCAACATCAACTGCCAGGCATTTGAGTAAATGAGCTTTCATATGACTCCAGGGTCGAGGGTTTGAGCTGAGACCCTAGAAGCCACGCTATTTTATGCAACTAGGCTTAGGGTTTGTTTGTTTGTTTTTATATAACCATAGTACTGGAACAGTATCTGTTCTGTTTCTGAAAGGCACTTAATTTTAGTGAATTAAAAATAATTCATCAGGTTTCTTTCTGATAACACTGCACTCTATATAACATAAGAAGCCAAATTTATTTCATAACTATTTAGAGGGGGATATTTAAAAATGGTTTCTACTCACTGACTATTAATCTATTCAAATTGTCTCAGGATGATCTTTTCCTTCTGATTTGAAATGTTAGAGCTCAAATAAATTAGAAGATTTTTTAGGATAAAATAAGACCCGAGGAGATGTTTCTGTGATGAAACACTGGAATGGAGGCAGGATAATTTTCATCTCTAAAATAATTTGAAAATAAATCACAGATTTATCTGGCCTAGTTGTATTTGGAGAGTAGACATCTAGACTGGAACAGTTTCTGAGGTTTTCTATTGCTTGTTTTCATGGCTTTGGAATGTCCTCAATATACCTATTCCTTATGAAGAGAAAATTATGCATTGAAGACAAACTTCTAATTATTAATTTGGATTTGTGTTCATGAAGAGGGAGTTAGAATCTTGCACTGAAAGGCTTAATATCCTACCTATAAAATAGAGCCATGCAATATGGTTTCTATGGACTGGACTATCTTATATTTCCTAATTAAAAAAAAGTTATTTAGATTGTTAATTAAAGATTTGTAAAATTTATAAAATTTTGAATTGTATCTGTAAGGTATTTATAGTTGGCTCTCTTAAAAGTGACAAGGTATGCTATATATAGCAGTTTAGTATCTTTAAGATTGAAGCAGATTTTTGTTTTTGCATGCTTATCCAGCCATTATTTTTTTCCTTTAGAATTTTTGTGTGTGTTTAAAAAGGGAGTGGGGGATACAAAGTTCATATTAAACTTTATATCTTCAAATATTTGTAGCTACATGGCCAATTCTTTACCACCCTTAGGACTTTTATACCAATAAAGAATCCAAACCTGTCAATTAAACAATAATACCATATTCAGCCAGAAACCACAAGGACTGCCAGCTAGAAGCTCAACCTTCTACAATGAATTAATTCTTAAACTAAGAGCAGAGTTTACAGTCACTCCACAATTTTACCTTAACACTTCCCAACTTATCCATTTATGAACTACATATATATATCTATACATATTTGATAACCACACAATACTCAGGTTTTCTTGTTGCTCATTAGCTCAACTGGGTAATACAAACAAGCTGATCAAAACCTGTTGTTTACTCTTTTAAAGCAAAAACAAATGCAGATTATGTGAAATAAATGAAAATAAATATGTTTAGGAAAAATAATTGAGAAAGGTAAGCATAAATCACAGCTTATTTAGAGTTCCTGTTCTCTTTTTTTTCAATTCTTTCACAAACCAGGACTGACATTCTTCCTGGTACTCAGAATGTTCCATGAGGAACTTATTTATTCCCTTCCATAAAAATCTAAACATCCAAATGCACGTGGATTAAACTCTCCAATCAATAGGCAGAAGTTGGCAGAATGGATAAAGAAAAATGACCCATCTTATGCTATTTACAAAAGACCCATCTTAGAGTCATAGGTACAAATAGGTTGAAAGTGAAAAGATAGAAAAATATATAATGCAAATGGTAATCAAAAGAAAGTGGGAGTAACTATATTAGTATAAAACAAAACAGACTTTGATTAAAACACTGTTAAAAGAGGCAAGGATATTGTATATTGATAAAAGGTTCAATTGAACAAGAAAACTGAACAATTATAAACATACATGCACCTAACAGCAAACATCAAAATATATGAAGCAAACATTGGCAGAATTGAAGGGAAAAAAAGAGAGTTCTAAATAATAGTTGAAGATTTCAATATACTACTTACTACTTTCAATGCTGGATAGAACATCTAAATGGAGTATCAATAAAGAGAGATCCTTAACAACACTATAAATCAACTAGATCAAATTGACATATATAACATTTCACCTAAAAGCAGCAGAATAATCAAGTGCACATGGATTATTCCTAGGATAGACCATATGTTGGGGCACATTTTAAATAAATTTTAAAATATTGAATTAAAAAAAGTAGCCTCTCTGACTACAATGGAATGAAGCTAGAAATCAATTATAGAAAGAAAACTGGAAAATTTATAAATATGTGGAAAGTAAATAGTGCACTCTTAAACAACCAAAGAGTTAAAGAAGAAGTTACAAGGGACATTAGAAAATATTTAGAGACAGATGCAAACAAAGACATAACATACCAACACTATGTAATGCAGTGAAGGCAGCGCTTAGAGGGAAATTTATAGCTATGAATGCCTATATTCATAAAGAAGAAGGATCACAAATTAATAATCTAACTTTACATCTTGAGGAACTAGAAAAATAAGGGCAAATAATTTTGATTTCATCAAAATTAAAAGCTTTTCTACATCAAAGAAAATTATAAAGAAAGTGAAAAGACGACCTACAGAGGGAGAAAATACTTTCAAACCATATATGAAATAGGGGTTAATATCCAGAATATATAAAGAAATCCTACAAGTCAACAACAAAAAAACAACTACCCAGCTAAAAAATGAGCAAAAGACTTGAGCAGATATTTCTTCAAAGGAAATATACAGATGGTGAATAAACACATGAAAAGGTGCTCCATATCATTAGCTATTAGGGAAATAAAAATTAAAACCACAATAAGATGCCATTTCACACCCATAAAGATGACTATTATTTAAAAAATGGAAAATAACAAATATTGGTGAGGATGTGGAGAAAGTGGAACTCTAGTGCATTGTTGATAAGAATATAAAATGATGCAGCCACTGTGGAAAATGATATAGCAGTTCCTCAAAAAGTTAAATATAGAACTACCATTTGAACCAGCAATCCCATGTCTACATATACACCCAAAGGGAATGGAAACAAGTTCACAAGCAGATAATTGTATATCAATGTTTATAACAGCTATAATATTGGCTATAGCCAAAAGCTTGAAACAATCCAAATGGCCATCAAAATGAACAGAGGAACAAAATGTGGTACACACACAGAATGGAATGTTATTTGGCCATAAGTAAAAATGAACTTATGAAACATGCTATAATATTAAAGAGCCCTAAAAACAATTATGCTCAGTGAAATAAGCAAGACACACGAGAACATAAATTATGTGATATCACTTAAAAGAGATTACTATAAATAACAAATTCAGAAATTCACAAAGATAGAAAGCAGATTTGAGGTTACTGGGGAAGGGATAGAGGAGGAAAAGGGGGAAGAAAGAATGTTTGAAAACATAGAAGTAAATAAATGTATGCATAATAGAAGAAATAATAATAATAATAATAATAATAATTTATTGGGAAAAAAATCTAAACTCTTCCTCCTGTATTTTCAGTCTTAATTATGTCCCATCCATCTATTCAATTGACCAAGCCAGAAAGGTGGGAATAATAGTAGGTTCTTCCTTTTTGTCAACCATCAGTCCAGGCCCTTTCCAAATAATGCTGACCTACTTCTATGAGCATTTTCCAAATCTGCCTCTTTCCCATCTCTATTGCCATTGCTCTAGCTCTGATCTAGATAATCGTACCATTTGTCCAATGGTTTCTCTCTTTGCCTCTGATCATGCCCACTTAGATTTGTCTCCACTCTGATGTCAGAAAGAACTATATAAAATGCAAATTGGATCATGTCAATCCATTGCTGAAAACCATTCAGAAGTTTTGTATCACCTATAAGATAAAATCTGCTAAGCATTGCAGGCAGGAACTCTCGTAACTCTGGTGCCTATATTTTCAGTCCGTTGAGTGCTTTTTCTTTTTTCCCCAGTACCATCTAGGGATACTAAGCTCCCTGTGGTTCTTCCAAGTATCATGAGTTTCCTGTCTTTTGTGCATTTGCTCATGTGATTACCTCTATTGAGGACCTGGCTAACTCCTCTCCATTCTTTGCCTTCCAGCTCAGGCAGCTTGTTCAAGGAAGGCTTCCCTCTCTGCCTCACCCTAGCCACAGTGTTCCTTATCTGTGTACCCATAAATTTCAGAAACCATTCCTTTCATGGTATTTACTTTATTATAGTGATACTTTTTATTTAGATGTTGGTCTCCCTTATTAATTTTTGGAGTTATGGCAAATCTTTGTCTTTGTACCAACTGCATCTTGTACAAATTCTACACAGTCAATAACTATTTGATGAACTGAAATATACTAGATTAAAAAGAATATACACTCTGGTTTGAATAATCACAAAGTCCTTAACCCAACTCATTTCTCTGAGCCTGGTTAGTAAAATCTAAGCACATAATAAATACTTGTTTTATATAACTAAATGGATATTCTTTGTTTCTTTTTTTTCCCTTCAAACTAATAATTAAAAAATTTATTTTAAACAAGGCATTTTTAACTGGTGGGGCTAGGACAATTTTAAAAAGTGAAAATAACAACTCATAGCCACCACTGCCTTTCCTTTACTCACCGGTAGTTTCCCATTGCTGCTGTAACAAATTACCACAAAGCTTGAAAGAACACAAATTTATTATCTTATAGTTCTGGAGGTCAGAAGTCTAAAATGGATCAACAGGGCTATTATCCTTCTGGAGGCTGTAGAAGAGAATCTGTTTCTTGCCGTTTGTAGCTTTTAGGTAATTCTTGCATTCCTTAGCTTGTGACCTGCATCATCACATCTTCTTCCCTGACTCTCATGCTTCTCTCTTTTCCATTATTAGGATCTTTATGATTTCATTGGGATCACGTGGATAATTCAGACTAACCACCCCACCTCAAGACCTTTAATCACATTTCAAAATCCCTTTTGTCATGTAAGGTTCCGGGGATAAGAACTTGAACATCTTTGTGGGGTGAAGGCATTGTTCCCCCTACAGCGCTCTCTATTTACATTGCCATACCAGGCAGTTTTTGTTTTTCCACTGTATGGCACTAGGTATATGGGTTTGGGAAGGGAAACTGAAAGGTTGTGGAAGAGGGTAGAAAATGGAGCGGACTTTGCTTCCCCTTAGATCCAGGGGACAGTTTAGTTCTGAATTTTTGCAAAGAATGATCCTTAATTGGCAGATTTTATTTGTTGTCCATTGATTGATTCTCTCTCTGTCTTTCTCCAACAGTATCACCATAATCTTGGGTTTCTCTAAACACACTGGCCCTTCAGATCATTTCTACTCTTTGTAGCTAGAGTCTGTTGGAAAAATTAGTCGAGCAATTATTTTGTATTTTCCATGTAGACATATATAAATGCCATCTGGGAATAATTGAGAGTTTTTTAAATACTTGATATTTAAAAACTTAAATCTGCTGATGTTAAGCCTGGCACTTAAAAGCCTTGACGGCTTCCCGTAACTCTGAAAGGTGCTTCCTAGGTCATGAAGAATCTGGTCCTGGACTCTCTCTACAGTCTCACCTTGTTCATTAAAATATGTCATTAACACAGAAAAGGAACAAAGAATTAATAACCACAATGAATAAATAACCCCTATGAATCGATAATAGAAAGATTGATAATCCAACAGAAAAGGAGGCGTAGCACATGGACAGGCATTTGAGAGAAGAAGATGACAGTGAATACATGAATGGATGTTCAATTTCATTGTCACCAGTGAAATACAAATTAAAATACAATAAGAATTGGTAATAATTAGAATTCTGATAGTATCAAGTGTTGGCAATGACATCAAGCAAGAAGAATAGTTAGACAATTGTTATGTCTCCTTCGGAAGCCATTAGGCAATATCGTATTAAGTTAAAAATGTGCAGTTAAAAATCAGTGTTATGATTCAACAATTCTACTCCTACTACAGATTCCCTAGAGATGCTTTTGTATGTTTGTGCTAGTAAATACATGAAACTGATCAGATTAGCATTGTTTCTAAAGGTAAAAATCAGAAACAATCAAATACCCATCAATAAAAGAGGCAAAAAATAAATTGAGGAATATTCAAACAATAGAATTGTTTACAGCTATTAATTATAGCTACACATAATATGTATGAATCACAAAGTTATGCTAAGCAAAAGATGTGGCAAATGAAGACATATGAAATGATTCTATTTTTATAACCATCTATACTGGCAAATCTAAAAAACAATTTAGGGTGGTGCAATGCTGGCTCAGCAGCAGAACTTTCTTGCCTTCCATGCTGGAGACCCGGGTTCAATTCCTGGTGCCTGCCCATGCAAAAAAAAAAAAAAAAAAAAAAAAAATTAAAAAGTGATTTTTTTTTTTTTTTAAAGAAAAACTTTGGCAAAAACACCTTAAGAGCTCAGTGTGGAACAAGTCGCTAAAACAAGGCATTGTGGGAACACAGGTTCAGGGCACCACAGAAACTTTCAGCAAATGCTCCCTTTATTACTTGTACAATATAAAGTATGCAGGAAGTACAAGTAATCTCTGTTACTGTTTTAGTTTGCTAGGCTGCTGAAAGCAGTGTACCGTGAAATGGGTTGGCTTTTAACAGTGGGAATTTATTAGCTTACAGACTTGCAGTTTTGAGTCCATGATAGCGTCCAAATCAAGATACCATCAAAATGATGCTTCCTTCCTTGGCTGCTGGTAATCCTGGACTCCTCTGTCACATGGCAATGCACATGGCAGCATCAGCTGGTCTCTCCCTTCTCTTCTGATTTCACTGCATTCAGCTTCTTGCTTCTATGGCTTTCTCTCTTTCTCTCTCTATTCATAAAGAACACCAGTAAGAGTCATATATGGAACAATGGTTTTTCCTTTGGGCCTGATGAAGCAGCAGCCCCACCCTCTGCAAATGTGTGCCCAATGGCCATGTTCTCCTTGAACACTGGGGTAAAGCCTCTAGCATCTTCAAGCATTGAGGTGTTAGCCAGCCTTAGAATCCACCCTGGTCAAGCATGGGGTTGTGGCCAAACTCTGGCTTCACAAAACTCTGTGAAGGTGTCAAAAAAACTTACCCAGAACCTTGCCTCTTATAAGCATTTGAGTAGTAGTGTCCAGTGGTGATATTTTGCATATCTCTATTGCGAACTCACACCATGGACTATCTGTCCCATCTTGATTATTGGAAATAGAGTCAGTAGTGCATTTGAATCTAATTAGAGAACTGAACCAATTCCAGAAACCCCAGAACCAATTCAGAAATCTAATCCTTAAGATTCTATTTCTCAAGAGCCACTCCCAGTACTAAAGCTGTATTAGTCAGAGTTCTTTAGGGACATGAGATATCTGTAAGTATTATAAGATTAATAAAAATTATCTCACACAACTGTGAGGATGCACAAGTCCAAATTCTGTAGGGCAGACTGCAAGCTGGAAACTCCAGTGATGGTTTTCATGAATTCTCTAGGAGAAGCTGGCTGGCTGAAGTAGAGATGGAAATTCTCTCTTCTGACTGCTGAAACTATCACTTCTTTTAAAACCTTCAACTGATTGAGCGATACTTCTCTCATTGTTGAAGAAAATCTTCTCAATTGATTGTAGATGTAATCAACCATATATGCAATCAACTTACTAATGATTTCAGTCCATGAAATGTCCTCATAGTAACAATCAGTCCAGAGCTTGCATAACCAAGCAAGTGGACACAATCACCTGGCTATGTTGACACATGAACCTATTCATCACAGTCACTTAAACAGTACAAATAATCCAAAAGAGTAGGGGAAAGAAGTCCAATCATGCCTGGCCTCCCAAGGTAGCTGGATCTGCTCCAGGTTGGGGTTGATGGATGGCAGCTCTACTTGCCCCACCCAGAGAAAAGGGACCAGTGTATTCTCTTTGAGTGTGGTTTTTACCGGCCACAGCAGGGAAGGGACCCGACCACATTTAAGTTCTGGCTGGGCATTTACATTAGACTTAACCTCTCCTCCATGTTGTAGAGAAGGCACACAGCAGTAAAGGAGGTGAGGGTAGTGGAAGGTTGGAAGATGGCCACATAGCCTGAGTTTACAACTTTCCCAGAGAAGGAGGTGGGGGTAGGTGAGGTCTGGGTGATGGCCACTTAAGAGTTATCTGTGATTTCCGTAACACCCTGTCTCAAGTGTCAGCTTGCACCTCAAACAAGCTGTTTACTTAGGCAAATGTTTGGGTCTCAGTTTTCTCATTTATGAAGATAGGATTTAAAATAGATGATCTTGAAGGAGTCTCCCAGTTCAAGTTCTTGGTTGTTATGAGTTATTCAGTCTTTGAAAACTTGACTCTGGTAACTTTGAAAGGTAGAAGAATACGTTTCCTCTTGGGAAGGATACATTTAATTTATATGAACCTAATGGACTTGAAGGTATCAAAACGGTGTGTCGCCTTTGAGCCTATCTCATTTACTCTATATTACTTGAGCTCACATTTTCATATTGGGCCATAAATCATTCATTCATAAAACTTTCTATTTTATGATTCTCATTTTCCTGTGGCCTAAAAGCAATTTTAAATGTGAATGGTTGTTCTGACCATGGACTTATAGCAAGGCTAAATGAAGGTGGTTTGAGGCTGATGGATTTATGAATGTGTCTAGAGACTCCTTTGGGAAGTTTACTTCTGGCACCGGAGGTATTGTGGGAGGGACAACCTACAATTAATAAAAGGAATACAAAATCACAAAGGGAGAGTGTGTTTTCATCACACTGAAAGGATTCTGTTTTCCTGGCAAAATAATACCTGGGACCACCTGCAAGTCATAAAGCCTTGTTTATATATGATGTCTGAAAAATTCTGTTCTCTAAGGCAATTTAATGTGCTATTTGGTCTTTATAATGCAGTATTGGACTTTAGTGGAAAAATTATTTGAGACTGCTGTTACTTAGAGTAAGAAAAGCGTTTTGTCCTGTGACTTCAGGAAACCAAGAAATTATCTCACAGACCATGCATGCATTCACTTATACACACACCTTAAAAGTTAACGATGAAAACAAAAACGTTAACTATGAACTACAATGAATCTATCAAAGTAGTATCTTTTTATACTCGTATCTAACTTCTATTAAAAATGGTTCGACTATATGTAGAAAAAACAATGGCAAAGTGGGGATATAAGTTAAATTTTTAGGCAATAAATACATATTTTAATGATTTTGATAAAAGTTAACCTTTATTTTATAGACCCTCCTGTGAAGCTACTAAGCCAAAATCTCTATTGTGGAATGCTTCGATTATCAAAATCCATTTGAAAATATTTTTTAAATTTTTAAATAAAGTAACATTGGAGACAGGCTATATATCAGTTGAGTAGTAAGCATTCTGTTCTAATCTTCCCTATAAACCAAAAGTATTGAGTGTCATGCTGACATCTGTGGCCTGACGTACAGTTAACAAAAATCAACTCCAATGGCTTTTCCCACTCTAAAATAATGTCTAGTTTCAGTCTGTGGTTAAAAAAAAAAAACCAAAGTGCCAGAGTAATATATCCCTCATGTTTCTAACCATTTTTGTGTTTTTACATTGAACATACTTTCACTGGAATTTAAGTTGGTATTTTTTAATTTGGTTTATAATGACGTTTTGTTTTTATGTGGCCTCAAAAGTTCATGTCAAAGACTCAGAGCTGGAGAGCTTTAGCAATCATCTTATATAATGTTTTAGTTTTAGAGATGTGGAAAATGGAGAAATTCTTCCAAAAGTGCGTTCCTAGGTTGTGCTAGCTGACGTGTGTATATTCTGAGTAGGTTGCTAATCTGCAAGGTTGATCACGTGTGTATGTTTGCATGTATAACCTGATGCTTACTGTATTTTTCAGTTAGATTTTTATGTATTTGAGAGAAATTATATCCACAAGTCCACAGTCTCTTTGTTTACAGCCAAAGCTGCACTCTGAAACATCTCTGATTTCTGAGCTCCAACATGTCCTGTCCTCCTGGTTTGCTTTTGATTCCAGTACCAAATTGATGCTCATTGATTCAGCTTATCACCATAGTCCTATTTTTGTCTGACTGTTCTATTTGTGATTGCGTCCTTTTGGTTTGCCATTCATAATTGCTGCAGGGTTCACCTATCATCTTTCTACCACATGCATATAACACATCTCAGCTTAGTGTTTTAGGATGAGCAAATTTCCAGAAGAATGGTTATGTTCCTTTGATAAATTTTCATCTTCCTATTCATTGTTGATGTAGTTCCTAGGTGACCCTAATGAAAATGTCCAGGAAATTCTATGTGATATTGTTGACAGTTCCAAGTCTAACAGCTGTTTATTGGGAAAGATGTCTGACTTTATCTGGTGCCTGATGATTTTATTGTGGTTTAGTATTCCACTGATTGGATTGTGTTATGTGCTATTAATAAGAGACACACAACTTGGTCTCTGCCTTCTAAGAACTGTTCTTATGCCATGTAATTCACAGAGCTTGAAAAGGCCAGCAAGTCTGAAAAGTCATTGAGGTTTTCCTTACCATTCTTGGCTTTTGAATTCATTTCTCATTTTTATTTTTGGTGGGCCCACACACTAATTTTTAAGCCTTCATTCATGTACAAAATAATTTACAGAAAAATCATAAAGGACTAACTCTATTGAAGTTATTTGAATTTTTACACTGAGATAATATCAAACAAATAGGAATAAGTTCTAATATTTGAATTTCATATATCAGTGACAAAGAAATAATTTTGTGCAATGGGCTTGTTTTGGTTTGTTAAAGTTTCTAGAATGCAGTATATTAGAAATGGATTGGCTTTTACATAGGGGATTTATTAAGTTACAAGTTTACAATTCTAAGGCCATAAAAATGTATAAATTAAGGCATCAACAAGAAGTTACCTTCATTTGAGAAAAGTCAGTCATGTGCAGGCTTCTCTGTTAGCTGGGAAGCACATGGCTGGCATCTCTTGGTCCTTTGCCTCCAGGTTGCATTGTTTTCAGCTTCTTATTCCAATAGCTTTCTCTCTGAACTCTCTAAGCATCTCCAAATGTCTGTGTCTAGGCATTTGCTCTCTGTGTCTGCTCTTTTAAACTAATTAAGACCTACTTTGAATGGGTCACATCTCCATGGAAACAACCTAATTATAAGATCCCACCCACAATAAGTCTGCACCCACAAGGCTGGATTAAAAGAGCATGGCTTTTCTGGGGGACATAACAGATTCAAACCAGCACAGGAGTCTTTACTAATGCCTCACATGGCCATGGACCTCTTTGATATGGTTTACTAATGAACAGATTCATATTGTATTAATTTGTGTATTTCCTTCTAAGTAACTTCTATTAGAACCAGTCTACACCAGGAATAGAGGAGATTATAAATTGATCTGTCTGATCATTAATAATCATGCCTAAATGAATAATAAGATTAATACAAAATGAAATTTGTCACAGCATCTGAGTTAAGGTCAAGGTATACTTTTGATTGTTGGTATATTTTGGGTACACATGACATAAATAACTCAGGCAAGGAGATATGTTACCTATTGCCATACAACAAATTATCTCAAAACATAGTGGCTTAAAACAATAAACATTTATTAAACCTCAGCTTTTGATTTGAGAAAGGCTTAGATTGGTTCCTCCAGTGTAGAGTTTCTCATGAGTTTGCATTCAAGCTGACTGCTGGAGATGCAGTCATCTGAAAGCTTAACTGGGGCTGGAGGAGCCACTTCTAGTATGATTCACATATGTGGCTGGTTTTTGGAGAACTCAGTTCCTTGTCATGTAGGCTTCTCTATAGAATTCCTTGAGTGTCCTTAAAATATGTCAACTGGTTTCCCTCATAACAAGTGTCTTAGTTTGCCAGGGTGCTGCGGCAAATACAACACAAATACTACAAGTGTCTTAGTTAAGCCAGTATGCTTCGCTGAACAACAAGAATTAATTGGTTTATGGTTTGGAAGGCTAAAAGTTCAAAATAAAGATATTGTCAAGTTAACTTTCTCCCTGAAGTCTGTAGCATTCTGGTGGTGCCTTGCCATGACCCTTGGGTTTCCTTGGTTTGCATCTCTGCCTCCCATCACATGGTATCTTTCTTCCCTGTGCTGGCTCTTCCAGTTTCTGCTGACTTCTGGTTTCTCCCTGTGGCCTTGTCTAACTTCTGGTTTCTGGTTTCTTCTTTTTATAAAGCCTCAAGTAATATGGATTAAGATCTATCCTCGTTCAGGTGTGCCACACCTTAACTAAAAATGACATGTTCACAAGATTCTATCCACATTGGATTCCCCCCCACAGGAATGTGGATGAAGATTAAGAACATGTCTAAATTGAGGTACATAACTCAAGCTACCATACTGAGTGATCCAGGAGAAAGAGCAAGAAGCACTCTGAGACTACTTGTATGACCTAGTCCTAGTAGATTACTTATGCATATTCTAATCATTAGAAGTTAGTTGCTAAATTCAGCCCACACTCAAAGAGAGGGGAATTAAGCTCTGCCTCTTGAAGGAAAGAGTATAGAAGGGTTTTGGGGGCAGATTTTAAAACCGCCACATAGATTGAAAGGACAGGAGAATGATGCTCTGGAAATTATCTACCATAATTGAGGGTTTTTTTTGTTTGTTTGTTTGTTTGTTTGTTTTTTGTATATATGGAGAAGTCACGTTTCATTATTTTTCCATGTAAGTTTCCATTATTGCAGCATCATTTAATTTTTGTTTGTTAGTTTGTTTTGCTTGGTTTTTGGGAAGTGCATGGACTGGGAATTGAACCCAGGTCTCCAGCATGGTAGGTGAGAATTCTACTACTCAACTACCCTTGCACCCCCTGAACTTTGTTTTTAAAGACTTCTTCACCATTTCTCCTATTACTTGAAAAATATCTTATCTTGATTTCTGGAGCCACAGGCCTAAATTTGGTTGGTATAGAAGTCTATACTAATCACTATTCTTAACGAAGTTTAAACTAATCACTAACTAATTATTATGTAAAGTGAATCCACAGAAATTAAAGGCTTATTCTTCACTCCTTCTGGAGCATTTATTCAGCAGAGTATCAGATGTTAAATAGGACCGTCTTATTGTCATAGGGTTTCACTAGAAGCTTCAAAGCTGAGAACAATGGCTTTTAAATGCCTCTTATTCTAAAGAATAATACCAACATTTCCACAGGACTTGCTAAAAGATGAAAATAAAAGTGATTTTATGACCATTAGCCCATGTTATAATGAGTTGACAAATTTGGATAAGATGGATCTAAGAGAAGAGGAAGATACTTTGAAAAGGGCTGTTGGCCTGGTTATGAGGAAGCTGTTTTCCCATAATTCAAGCTAAGTGGGTGGGTACGCTCGTTGAGAGAATCGTTTATTGTGAAGAAGGAAAATTGACATCTTGTCCCTGGCTGGATGATGGCTGAGTTGCAGAAATCGGTGGGTGCTTTCCATGGTGCCACTAGAGTTGAATGGATTATCAACTAGCAAGTTCTTCGTGTGGCTGATCTATTTACCTTGACTTCAGTAGGCACCAAGACTTGTTTCTGACTTTCACCTGGAAAAGTCTACAATATAAGAGATTGTCTGAGTTAGCTGCTGAGGACCAAGTGAGGAGAAAGGACTGCAGTGGGAGCAACTAACTACATTAATAGGAGAGCAAAGAGCCATTTCCCTGAGGTAGAAAGCAGTGGACGGAGCAAACAAACTCTTTGGAGAGGTCGCCTAGTGGAGCAAGGTGACCCAAAAAGTGGGGTACTATAGAAATATGGACCAAGGTTAAGTCGAATGAAATCGTCCAGAAAGAGTGTTGCTCAATTGGGAAAATGATGCCATGTTGAAGGTTCCTATGGGGTGTGCTGGTTTGAGGCTGTTGTGTACCTCAGAAGAGCCTTGTTCTTTTTCCTAGTCCAATCTTGTCACGGCAGACATACAGTTTGGGCAGGATATTTTTAATTGTTTCCATGGAGATAGGACTCACTCAATTATGGGTGGGATCTTTTGATTAGATGGCTTTACCTGTGCCAGTATGAAGTTTTTATGTACCCCAGAAAAGCCATGTCCTTTATTCCTCATTCAATATTGCTGGGTGGAATCTTTTTTGATTATTTCCATGGAGATATGACCCACCCTATTGTGGGTGGTAACTTTTGATTAGATGGTCTCCATGAAGATGTGTCTCCACCCATTCAAAGTGGGGTTGTTTACTGGAGCCCTTTAAGAGGGAACCATTTTGGAAAAAGCTTTAGAGCCACCAGAACCAACAGAGCCCATGCGGCCAGAGACCTTTGGAGATGAAGAAGGAAAACACCCCCAGGGGAGTGTCATGAAACAAGAAGCCAGGAGAGAAAGCTAACAGACATTGCCATGTGCCCTTCCAGCTGACAGAGAAACCCAGAACTTCATCAGCCTTTCTTGAGTGAAGGCAACCTCTTGTTGGTGCCTTAATTTGGACATTTTCATGAACTATAAACATGCAACTTAATAATTTCCCCATTTTAAAAGCCATTCTGTTTCTGATATATTGCATTCTGGAAACTTACTAACTAAAACACCACCCATGCAAGGTGGATCTTACTGTACTTACTGGAGTCCTTTAAGAGGGAACCATTTTGGAAATACCTCAGAGCTGACACAGACAGAGACATATGGAAATACAGAAAGAAAATGCCCTCAGGCAAGCTGCTTGAAACCAGAAACCAAAGGACCAGCAGGCAACAATACCTTCCCAGCTGACAGAGGTGTCCCGGATGCCATCGGCCTTTCTTGATTGAAAGTATTTTTATCTGGATGCCTTAGTTTGGACATTTTTATGGCCTTAGAACTATAGACTTATAACTTAATAAATCCCCTTTATAAAAGCTGTTTCGTTTCTGGTATATTGCATTCCAGTAGCTTAGCAACTGGGAGGATCCCCAAAGAATCCACCAAGACATCCCACATACAAGAAAGTCAGTACTTGAACACATCCCGTGATAGAGTGTTTCCAACAACCAAGAAAAAGCCACAAATGGCACTCACTAGGTTAACATAGATTTTTCCCTTTTAACATTCATCCCTTTTCCCCAACCTTGGTCTTGGAAAAGCCAGAAGAAGCCTAGTGAATCAGGGACAAAGATAGGAGAGCAAGATGAAGAAAAACAGTGAAAGACAGGGACATGCCTCTCCTTACAATTACCAAATTGTGAAATCAGGGACCAAATTGAGTGAGATTGGGGAGGAGAAGCTTAAAACTGGGTAAGGTATGAATGCTTTGATTTAGATAGACTTGAAAGGAGACTGAAAAGGAAACTGTTTCAATTCCTGAAAGTAATCAGAAACCTGTAGAAGAATCTGTCTGAGATATGGACAAAGAGCAGGGGAAGGGAAATAGGACAGAATGTATTTGAAAACAGATATAAGAAAGAACAAAAATGTTTTCTAGTGGTGCCCTTCCATCCATTCAATAAACAGGTTTCACAAGAGCCTGTTGGGCATAATATTTTTATATCAGTGCCCTGGGGCAGGTTGGACCCCTTTACAGGGGTCCAGCAAATGATGAGAAATGAGTACACTGTATTTCCATTCTTTTTGACGATTTATCCTGTGAAGTATGTGAGATGAAATGGTGAACTGAGAGGCTCATTGGAAGTGATACTGAGAGTTAAGCTGGCTATGAGCAAGAGAGAAGAGGAGTAGCATAATGCTGAATAACTATTGTACAAAATGTTGCCTCATCAATCAGAGAATTGAGCAGATAAGGTTAGATATGGCAATGGATGGCAACAAGTGAATAGGCAATAACTGTGGATGCTTTTCTAAGTACCATAAGTGATAGTAATTGCATTATGGCTATTTCTGAGTAGTTCAGGAAATATTTGGATTATTTTATTCCCTTCAACTATATTACCATTAACTCCTGGTATTTGAAAGTGCACCTGGAACCACTTCTGTAGATAACAAATGAACAAAGTCAAAGATGGGAAAAGTACAGTTAAAAATGATGATGGCATTAATAACAATAAACACTTATAGCAACTTAGGTGTTCTAAGTGTTTTACATAGATTAACTCATTTACTTAGATACTTTTATGTTGTCCTGTTTTGTGAAAATATTTTCTCAAATTTTAAATGTCTCATTTTATTTAAATGTTCTTATATATGTTATGCACTATAGACATCCTATTTAAATATAATTAGTCATGATAGTTTTTTATCTTACTAATGAATTATGTAATTTTTTAGAAGTGAATTAGTTGTTTGATGTTTTCAAACTATATATTTTGACAAACCAGAATTTTTCTTAGTCTTCAGAATCATCATTTGTAATAATATTTGAAATATAAACTAAGATTAGAAACTGTAATTGTTCAGGTCTAGAAAATGAGTGTCATACAAACTCACTCCATTGGAAAAAGATAGAATTTTTTTTTCTTGTTGAGTACAGTTTTATATAAGAGCTTATTTTAAATATCCAAGAGAGTCTTTTACACAGAGGAGATGTTTGTTAATTTGGAGTTAATGACTTACTTGTTTCAATTAAAAATATTCTAATATCAGTTTTAAATGCATTCTTAAATGACACTGTCTTCACGATCATACGTGGTAATTTATTTTATGTACTAGTTATTTAAAACTGACGAAAGTAAAACAAAATTTGTTGGGGGGAACGAATGGGATTTCTCCAGAATAAAGATTACAGAGATCAACTGGAAACATACTTGCTTCACTGCACATGGTTTCTATACTCAGCCCTTTTGGCTTCCACTTTATGGTTACCATATTTATATCTTTTGAAATTATAGGCCTTGGATCAAATCCTCATGTTGGAAAACACTCTAAGGTGATATTAAATGGACAAATGATTTGAACAACCTATAATTTCACAAAGGTTAGGAAGAACAAAATCAAAATCATCTCCTCCAAATGCAGTATGTTGCTAAAATTTACACAAACCTTTTAAAGTGTAACAATAAAAAGAAACTGTTTACTAAAAAAGTATCTGAAGTATCTTTTCTAGAATTTACTTTAAGCAGTTTCTAGAGAGGAAACATCTCACAGATACTAATTCATAAGGCTGTTTTTAAACAACCTTTAGTGACTACTTTAACATGACACCTTATCAGAGAAAGTTGTTATTAAAATTACAGAATCTGAGAGTTGGAAGACTCCCAGAGGGTCTACAGCCACGCTGTTAGGGGATTTTTTCTCAAATTAGCCATAACTGATTCAGCAAGTGCAGTTATCAACTTGTATTAGTTTTCTATTGCTGTGTGTGCTGGTTTGAAAGGATGTATGTACCCTAGAAAAGCCATGTTTTAATCCTAATCCCATTTTGTAAAGGCAGCTGTTTCTTCTAATCCCTACTCAAAACTGTATGTTTGAATCTGTAATTAGGTCATCTCCCTGGAGTTGTAACTCAATCAAGAGTTAAACTGGATTAGGTGAAGATGTTTCTCCATCCATTTGGGTGGGTCTTGATTAGTTTACTGGAATCCTATAAAAGAGGAAACATTTTGGAGAATGTGGAAGATTCTGAGCGAGCAGAACGACATGACCACAAGAAGAGGAGAGTCCACCAGCCAGCAACCTTTGGAAATAAAGAAGGAAAACGCCTCCCAGGGAGCTTCTTGAAAGGAAGTTAGGAGAGAAAGCTAGCAGATGATGCCACGTTCACCACATGCCTTTCCAGATGAGAGAAAAACCCTGACTGTGTTCACCATGTGCCTTCTCACTTGAGAGAGAAAGCTGGAACTTCAGCGACCTTCTTGAACCAAGGTATCTTTCCATGGATGCCTTAGATTGGACCTTTCTATAGACTTGTTTTAATTGGGACATTTTCTTAGCCTTAGAACTGTAAACTAGAAACTTATTAAATTCCCCTTTTTAAAAGCCATTCTGTTACTGATACATTGCATTCCTGCAGCTAGCAAACTGGAACACTGTGTAACAGATAATCACCAACTTGGTGCTGTGCCTTAACACAACAGCCATTTGTTATCTCACAGTTTTGTAGGTCAGAAGTCCAGGCACTATGTGACTGGATTCTATGCTCAGGGTCTGACTAGGCTGAAAGCAAGGCGCTGTCCGGGGCTGCAGTTGTCATCTGGAGCTTGGGGTTTTCCTCAAAAGTTCATTGCTTGCTGACAGAATTCATTTCCTTGAAGGTGTAGGACAGAGGTCCCCATTGTCAGAGAACTGTTGGCTGGGGGGCCAGTCTCAGCTCTTAAAGGCTTCCTTAGGTCCTCACCCTGCAGCCCCATTCATCTTCAGTTCAGCAGTGGTGTCTTGAATCTCTGCCTTCTCATCTCCCACAAGACAGGGAAAACTCTGCTTTTAAAGGGATCATAGGTTTGGTTCAGGTCCACCCAGAAAAACTGCCCCTTTACTATATATTGTACATAATCAAGTAAATGATATCTTATCACATTTATAGTTCTGCCCTTAGTCCAGGAGAAGAGATTATATAAAGGCATGGGTCTTTGGTGTTTGTGCAGGGTATCACACAAATATAAATATATCAGTGCCTACAACTTTGCAGTCTGCAGAACTATTTACATCAGGGGAGTCTGTATTCTGGACAGTGGTATGGAGAACTGGCCTGTTCTGGTTATTACCATCATTTCCCACTTTTTTTCACATGCTCTGGCCTTAAAGTGCTCTTTGGGAAGCAGACATCACTCTTTATCTTTGGCTTATTGGTGCTAATATTCCATGCTAAATCTCTTCCTCTCCTGATTCCCACACTTGGAGTCATCTTCAAGATCCATGACAAATGGATGGTGTCCTAGTTCTATTGTATTTAAAACAAAGTGCCCATATTTTCTACTTAAAAAGGAGATTTTTTATTCAGAAATTGTACAGAAATGTACTTTTCTTGAATTTGCAGGCACAGGCTGAAGTACTCACTAAACTTACCCTTTCCCCTTTTTTGTAATGAAACAATAATATATGTTCCTTGATCTTTTAGGTTTCTGAGAAGAGCACATATTTGTTTTTTGTTGAAGCATCCAACATTGATGTTGCTCAATGACACAGACTTTCCTTCCTTCCTTGTTAATTCCCCCATATTTTAGTGGAAGGTAAGATTTTGTTTGTGATTAGGGTTTGCTTTAATTTTTTATCACACATTTTCCAAGTATGTGCATAGAGATGCTGGAGAGGATTACTAAACATAACATGCTAATATTTATGCTCTTTTTAGGCTTGCATTTATTAGAAAGACCAAATTTCCAAAGTTCTTTGAAGAATTCAGACAGATACGTCTGAATATTTTCCATTGAACAGTAGGTAGTGGACCAAACAAGAATTTTCTTTTTATAGCATTCCTGGCAAAAGGCGTTTGGAAGAAGATTAATGTATTCCTTCTCCAACTTGGTTAACCACAACATTCGTTCGTCTCCACTGCTTTTGGCCACTGACTTTCCTGGAGAAGACACCCACTATCCCTTTTATGACCAAATGATGATGAGAAGCAAGCAGTTCTTAATTGATTTTAGTCATGGAACTACTTATAGGCCAAAAAGCATGGCTTGTTTATACTATCTAAGTTCACTGAAAAAGAGACTTCATTTTGTGTTTTTTGCTGGTTTGGGGGACTGAATTATTAATAATACTTATTTATTTAGAAGGGAAAGGGTCAAGAGATTTAGGCAGGAATCCAGTAAATCTCAATTCTTATTCACTAAAGTGAGTGATATATATATTTATTTTTTGACCAAAGGAATTACTAAAGGACTTTAGTTGATTTTCACAAATTTTGGAAATGAAAGTTAACTAAAATTAAAACAAAATATATACTTAAGCTATTTTTGAAAATCAAAACATTGTATTTTCCAAGTTTTTAAAAACTGATTTTTTAAAGTATGCAGCAAAAACAGCTAGAAGATTTTTCTGTTTCTAAAAATGTGATTTGCAACTGCCAGGCAGAACAGTAAAGCTGAAGAAAGGTGAATGCATAAGAGGTAGGTGGTGACCTGGGGAGTGTGCATCTATGGGGCTCTCATTGATACCAGAGAAGGGCACATGCTGCAGTATTGGGGCATAATGAGAAGCATATGCTTCAGTTATTCTTTCTGACTTCACACCATTTAACAGGGCACTCTAGGGGTCCTTTGGAAGGGATAACAAAGATTTTAATAATAGCTTTCTTTAGTTCCACATTTGAAAGATGAAGAAAACACTGTGACACGCAAGTTCAAACTTATTTGATCAGCTTCAGTGAATGGAAGGTAGGTAAGGCAGCTGGGTCTTTTCCAGGAGCTCCAAAGATGTCAGGCTAAAATTCAGGGGCCATCATTTGACCACTCATTCCACAAGGTTGTTGTTTTGGCAGTCTGATAATGGCTGTGAGACTCTGGATAGGACCTTAAAATTGTGGGTTAAAAACGATGGTTTAGAGACTGAATTTCTGTCCTGTTCTTTGGCTACTGAAGGTTTTCAAAGTCATTTGTCAACCAAAGCCTTTAGGTATAAGTGAATGTTAGCATTGTGTATGTTGTGACGATAACAGTGGTGCCAATAGGGCAAGAACTGCACATATCGTGTATAGGAAGATTTAAGTATGTGGGATATTGCATTAATCCCCTTGTCCCAGATTAAGTGTATGCATTACTTCATAAAGACCTCTGAAACTGCCCTCCACCCCAACCATGATTTGTAGGAATTCCAGATCCCAGGAAAAAAATGCAGACATTAGTTCTGGGGGTTGTAGGATGGTGATTTCCATGATCTTCTATTCAGTTCACCAATCTGACCCCACCAAAAACCAGATAAAGTATGGTGAGTGATGTTGGAATACTGGAAATTATGACCAATTGGCAGTCTCAATCATAGTTCTTAAGCCAGATATGCTGTTTTTAGTAGAACAGATCAACACAACCTCTGGCATGTGGTTTATGGCTGATGATCTGGTGAAAGGATTCTTCTAAATCCCATTAGTAGCGAGCCTCAAAAGTAGTTCATACGGAGTTCAGCACTGCCTGAGAGTTGGGTTTATGTCCTCATTTTCTCTAATAAAGTCTGAAAGGATGGAGTGTTTTAGTTTGTTAATGCTGTTGGAAATGCAATCTACCAGAAATGGGTCAGCTTTTATAAATTTATAATTTTATAGTTCTAAGGCCATAAAAATGTCCAAACTAAGGCATCTAGAGAAAAATACCTTGAATCCAGGACACATCTGTCAGCTGGGAAGGCATGTGGATGGTATCTGCTGGTCCTTTGGCTTCTGGTTTCAAACAGCTTCCCTGGGAAAGCTTCTTTCTGCATCTCCAAATTTCTCTGTCTGTGTTGGCTCTGAGGTGTTTCCAAAATGATTCCCCCTTAATGGACTCTAGTAGGAGGATTAAGACCTTTAATAGGCAGAGATACATCTTCATGGATACTACCTAATCACAAAGTCCCACCCAAACAATAAGTCTGCTCCCACAAGATTGGCCTAGGAAAAAGAACATGACTTTTCTGTGGTACACAAGAGCCTTAAACCAGCACAATGGTGATATTTTATGGAGAAATTATTTTTTAAAAAAAACCAAAACAGGAAGCATTATAATTTTTTTACAGTTTTAAAATTCACCATTTAGGGTATTTGATATTATTATCAGTACTCTGAAAACTTTTTCACCCAGGGGCAGGAAGGTTAGTGATAATCTTTGAGAATTTAATTATAAAATTACCTACTTCATTGAAAATTTCCCAGTTGCTCTGTTTCAATTACCTGGATGTTATTAGAAAAATAGCTTAGCAACATGTCTAATTATCCAAAAAATACTCTACATTTAAAAATATTTTTTTCAACTAGTCTATTTTCAATATTTAAGAACAGAAGTTGCCTTAAGAATGACCTGCCAGAAGCAACTATGACCATTCAGCTCTCACCCTCCTTAGCATGGATACTTCCAGTTATCTTCTGGAAGTTATCTTCCACTTCCATTGTCTGGTACAGGAATTACATAAATCCTCAAGGGAAGCAAATTGTCTTCCCAAACCTGTGGCCCTTTGAAGTACCTGCATCTAGTAGGCAAGGGCCTGAGCTGGATTCTCCGATTCCTGTCTGCATCCAGTAGTGGGTTCATCCAACAAAAGCTTGGAACCTGCCAAGCTATACTTTGATCAAGGACCTTCTTGGTGTTAATGCCTGTCATTGGGTTACTGTTGTAGTCTTGCTTTGTCCTGACTAGCCATACCCTGTGTAGTTGCAACAGATCATTTGGCTTCTGACTTTTTTTTTTTAAAAGGTTTTTGTTTAATTGAAATTGTCTAAATTGTACTATAGCAAAACTAAGACAGGCCTCATTAAGAAATAGGAAGAAATGGCCTAGGAACCCAACCTTATGCTGTCAAAATTCCAGTCAAGGGCCAGGTCAAGGGACTTTCCCTAAGATCTGAGATGAGTATTAAATGTGCATTTGCCTCTGCTTCCAGTCCTAGGATCTTCTCTAGTGCATCTGCTGCTCATCCTCTGTCCTGATCTCAACATGAATACCTTTGAATATCCTTTGTGTCTTCCAATATCTCCTGGTTGCTGGGTTGTATCTTTTGTCCATAGTTCTCTCATGTGATGTTGGTATTCTCTGGCCCAGTTCAGGCCCCCTTGAACTCTGTCCCCTTGACCTCTGCCCTGGTTGAAACATATCATATCAAAGTATGCTTGGAACTAAAGAAACATGGGGAAACTAGATTAATGTGGTACTCATCATTGAGGAACCTACAGTCCAGTAGGAACAACAGACCAAATCTTTGAAATGCAGTTGGAATAAATATTTCATGCTCTAATTCTCAATTTTGAAACGTTTTTCTTTTGTTCTGTGTCTCTGCTTATGTCTCTCTGGTTCTTATCTTCAGCCTTCATTTTGGATACCTCTAAATATTCTGATATTTTGCCTGTAATAATTTCCAGTTTTTTATATTAAGACCTTTTTATAACCTGGCCATACCTCTGCTCTGAGGTATTGTTTTAGTTTTCTAAAGCTGCCAGAATGAAACACACTAGAGATAGATCGCCTTTTAATATGGGGATTTATTTAGTTACAAATTTATGGTTCTTTAGAGGAAAGGCAACTGGCTTTCATCTGCGTTTCTCTGTTACAGGGGAAGCCACATGGTGATGTCTGCTGACCTTCTCTCCTGGCTTCTGGGTTCCGATGGTTTTCTCCGGGGCGATTCTTTTCTGAATCTCCAAATGTCTGGGCTGAGCTGTGAGTGCTGGGATGAGGTATGTTGAGCTGCTGAGCTCTCTTCTGACCTCTCTCTATTAAGCCTCCAGCTGATTAAATCAAACCTCACTCATTGTGGAAGGTTCTCCCCTTAGCTTTCTGCAAATATTATCAGCCATAGATGAATTTCATGTACTGATGATTCAAGTCCACAGAAACAGAACAAGGGGGCATCATCATCACCTGTCCAAGTTGACACCTGAACTTAACTACTACAGGTTTTCACTTCATTCCCAATTTCTGGGTCAATAGGAAGAAATAGGCATAGAATGGATGGATTTGATCCCAGGCTACTCTTTGTCATGGAAATACCCTGGCCCCGGAAACTTGACTGTTAGTGGTTCTTTTACCATAAAACCTTGCCTTGCTTTTGTTATCCCTTTGAAAATGCCACTGTGTGATGCTGCATGCTGACAAAAGAGAAATTAGAAAGGAATAAACCTAAATAATAGCAGAAAAGAAAACTTCAATATAGATGCTTTTTTTTCACTGCTTAACCTTCATAATTTTGCCTGTAATAATGTCTAGAAAATGTCTTATGGAGGTTTACAAAGTTTTAGTTATATTAATGGTAAAACCAGTTCAAATATGGCAAGTTTGAATGAATTGTTCAGGGACCCGTAACAAATTGAGGGCAGATCTTAGAACTCCACACTTAAGCAGTTGTACTCTAGCCATTGGGCTTCTTAATTTCTCTTTGTTTTAGTTTCCAAGGGATTAGCAGAGCAGAAAACATCCTCAGTAAATTAGTCAAGCTTCTCATCTGGTGATCAGCCCCAGTTTGGAATCACTGTGTATTACCACATTTGGGACTCCAACTGGAGCCATGCTCATCATTGGGGGAAGTTCTTTCCAAGAAAATGACTTTCTGACTGTGCTAGAAGGAGCAGGATTAAGCTTTTGTCAGCTGGTAGTTACGCATTGCATATTTACAGTGTTTGGTCACTTTAGAGCTGCATGAGGTAGGAGAGTAGAAGGCTATGAGTTGCAGAGTTCCTAAATATATTTCTAATCCTGTAAATCACCTTGGTTGCTACTAGATTTACCCTAACATCTTATGTTTTTGCACTTTCAATCTGGTTGTAGAAGAGAATAATTACAATGTTTTAATGTTTATTTATTGAAAATCCAGACTATATCAATCAGGTTATGTTTCTCTATCATACCAACATCAATTAATACATTGTTTAAAGATTCCAGATTGTTTAAATCTAGTAACAGTGAAAACAAAACATTAGCCAAAAAGCATAGTTTGCATATTCAAATACTAATTTGTCTCCCTTCATACCTTTTCTATTTCTTCCTATTCCTTGTTTGGTTCTTTATTAATTTCTTGGCTATTGGTTCACAGCCTATGGAATCCTTGGTCTATGAATCTTTAAGTCGCTATTTCTTTTTAATTTGATTTAAACTACTCCCATTTCCTCTAACTCAGGCATGGCAAATACTTACCTGATTCCCTTCCTTCCTATACCCATGAAAGATGTAACTAAACACTCCTACTGAGTTATGGATAGAGCCTCGGAATCCTTCTCAACACGTACTCTAAGCAATATTCATCTTATAGAACTGGCTTATAAGCTTAAACCTGTTTGCTATCCCTGTTCTGTTGGTATTCTTAAACACTGCTTAATTAGAAGAGAATGGTAGAAATGAGAATGAAAAATGGACTAGAGGTAATGAAAATAAAACCTTATTAACTTATCATAGAAGCTGACCAAATAAAAAAATTTAAAATGCTTTAGAAAGATTTTTGCATTCGTTCTTTGAACTAGACAACCTCTAACAGTAGGTCATTCTGCTTTGTTTGAATACTTTCTGAAAATGATAGATTTACTGTTTATTGAAATAGCTCATTCCATGTTTGAAGACTTTGAAGTTTAAGAAGATTTTCCTTATGTTATGCTTTCTTTATATCATCTACCTACTTTCTTTGTATTCCTTTTTAAAACTTAGGATACAATTTCCTTAAAATAAAATGCAAAGGTATTAAGTATTGAGTTTGATGAGTTTTAAATACTGTACATACCCATGCAACTAACACCCAACACAAGATGTAGAACATTTCTATCACTCTAAAAATATATCCTCATGCCCTTTCAAGTCAATTTCCTGCCCACGACCCTGCAAAAATAAACACTTTCTTACTTCTGTCACTATAGATTAGTTTTGATGATAGTCATATAAATGGAATTATACAGTGTATTGTTTTGCCCTTTTCTGGGTCAGCATAAAGTTTTTAAGATTAATTTTTGTTGCATCTATCATTAGTTAGTCCTGGTTTTATCTAAGTAAATATTCCATGATGTGATTGTACCTCAATCTGTTGATCCATTTTCCCATTGATAGGCATCTTGATTATTAATGTTTGGACAATTATGAATAAGGCTGCTATGAATATTCCTGTAAAAGTTTTGTTGGCATGCATTTTCACTGTTTTTGGATAAATACTTAGAAATAGAATTGTCGGGTTAGAGGATGAATTTATGCTTCCCTTTGTAAGAATTTACCAAATAATTTTGCAGAATAGTTGTACCATTTTATGCTCCCATCAGCCATTTATGAGAGTTCCTGTTGCTCAACATCCTTGCCAGACATTTAACTTTAGACATTCTGAAGGTGTTTAATTGTATCTTACTGTGGTTTCAATTTGTATTCCCTGATGACAGTACATTTTTTTCCCTTTTTAATAACTTGACTGAACTTTTGGCCTTTAAAGTGAATAACTTTAGTTTTCCCAAACCATTTTCACCTGAATTAGAACTAAATCAAATCTCCCCTTTGTTGAGCAATTATTTCACATAAAATTTGAAACATTAAATTCACTTTCATACTATTAGATACTCCCTATGATTTTAATATATTAAAGTAATTTTAACTTTGTCATTGTGTTAGCTATCAATCTCCATATTAGACCTCTGGATAATTTGACACAAAATATTTTGTGTATTTTAATCTGCACCACCACTATTGAGGAAAAGAAGTCATGAATAGAACCCCATCTTACTCCTTAGAAGAGAAATTCTAAATTTATATTGATTCTTGAATTGGTTGACTTTTCAACCTGTTTATAAAACTACTGAAGTTTCCTGTCAACCCATTTTACTATTTCACATTTATGAAGATTATGAGTGGTTTGACAAATGATTTACTAGTATCATAATCTGCTATGCTATGGGGGTGTCCTAATCTAACATCCTAATAATGATACAAAGATTGAGATAATGGCTCCTAATTAGCATAAAGCCAGGGTATAATGAAAAAATCATTAGGCATAGAATTTTAGTTCTTACACTATCTGGCTGGACTTTCAGGGAAAAGTCACAACATTTATCTGAATCCTAGATTCCATACATGTGAAATACAGGTGGAATTTTTTTTTTCATCCATACCATAGGATTATTATGATGATGTATATGGAATGTTTTGTAGCTGTAAGGAATATACTAGATGACGTATATGGAATGTTTTGTAGCTGTAAGGAATAATACAGGTACAAGATAGCAAATGCTTTTATTTTTTATGCCCCCAGTGTGTCACATAGTGCTTGCATATACTATGTGCTCAGTAAATGCTTCTTAAAGGAATGGATGGATTAAAATTACCCCAAAACTGTCTGTATAATAAATCATTCTAGAATTTCTTTAAAGATGGGTTTCAGAATTAACACTTGTGTTCTAGTTTGCTAGCTCCCAGAATGCAATATACCACAAACAGAATAACTTTTAAAAAGGGGAATTTAATAAGTTGCCAGTTAACAGTTCTAAGGCTGAGAAAATGTCCCAATTAAAACAAGTCTATAGCAATGTCCAATTTAAGGCATCCAGGGAATGATACGTTGGCTCAAGAAGGCCAACAACGTTCAACATTTCTCTCTCAGCTGGAAGGGCACATGGCAAACATGGCGGCATCTGCTGGCTTTCACATGGCTCTACCAAAAAAGGGACTCTCTCCAAAATGTTTCCTCTTTTAAAGGATTCCGGCAAGCAACTCCTCCTTCAGTGGGTAGAGACACAGCTCCATGGAAATCATCTAATCAGAAGTTACCACCCACAATTGGGTGGGTCACATCTTCATGGAAACAATCAAAATGCTCCCATCCAGCAATATTGAATGAGGATCAAAGGGCATGGCTTTTCTGGGGTCCACCACAGATTCAGACTGGGACAACTTGTTATAAATTCTCATTTCTTTTTTATGGAAGTCACATTTGTTCAAGTCTTCTGGAATAATTCATGCTCTCCATGATTACAAGTCTGAGTTCACACAAACTGGTACTTCCAGGTCCCTGGGGCAATTCATCTGTGCCAGAAATCCCACTTTTTCAAATATCATGTGTTTGTGTTCTAAATCTGGAGTAATGGTGTAGAAACTACCTTATTTATTTGAAGACCATGTTTTTTCACTGAGGAAGATTCAAGCAAAAATTCCTCTTTTGCATTAATCTGCTCAAGTTCCTGCTTGTTGCACTGTGTTAACATTCACCAACAACACTAGGCAGTAGTTTAGTTCCTTTTTATTTATTTATTGATCAATTCCTGCATTAAAAAAAATTCAATTTGGATTTACTTATTCTGCTATTGCATACTATCCCTAAATCTCAGGTCTTACCTGATTTCCTCTGGCGGTAGCATTTGACACAGTTGACCACATCTTCTTCCTTGGAATTCTTCATTGTTGCATTCTGGCACCCCACACTGATTCTCCTATTTCATTGACCTGCTCCTTCTCAGTCCTCTGGCTACTGCCTCTTCATCTTCTTTTCTCTAAATGGTGGTAGGTGGAACTCAGTCTAGGTAGTTCTTCCCCTCTTATCTGTACTCGATTCCTGATCATGTTACTTTAAATGTATCATCTTCTGAGATCTCCCAAATTATTTCTCCAGTATGGACTTCTCCCCTACACTGCAGATTCCTGTATACCACTGTCCACTCAACACCATCACGTTGCTGTTTGGTAGACATCTCAAATTTAACATACCCCAAACCAAATCCCTCATCTTTCTTTCTAAATCTAGAAAGAAAGATTTCTAGATGTTTTCATCTAGAAATGCTTTCATCAACTCTTCCTGATGCTTTCACCATCTCAGTAAACACTACTTCTTTCATTCAGTTCCTCTTTGCCTCCACTCCATTCCCATACTTTCAGTAAATTCTGTTGTCTCTACCTTCAAACTAAAGACACTTTGGGACCTGAACACTGCTCAGGAACCCTAACACTACCACATGGTCCAAACCACCATTATCTCTTGCACAGATTATATAAAACCCTTTTAATTGGTCTTCCTGATCATGTCATTACCTCTAGAGTCTGTTCTCAATGCGGAAGTGAGAGTCATTCTGTCAAAACTTAAATCAGATTATGTCACTTCTCTACTCCAAATCCGCCAATAGCTCCACATCTTATTCAGAGTCAAAACCAGGTTCATTATAAAATTCTGCAAAACCTTTATTAGAAGTTTGGCTCACTTCCATTACATCTACGATCTTATCTCCCACTCTTCTCTCACTTGATTACTTCCCGTTGCAATGGCCTCTTGTAAATTTGCACTTGGCGTTTCCTATGTTTCAGGTATTTGCAGGGCTGAGTATCTCTCTCAAGTATGTGCCAAAATGTGACCTTCTCAGTGAGACCTTTCATGATAAACATGTTTAAAATTGAAATCTGCCCCTGTCCCTGTCCCAGGTAAGCATAATTTCTTTCCCTCTTCTGCATTTTTCCATAATATTAATCACCATCTGACTAAATATTTGTTTATATTATTTATTGTCTGTCTTTTCCACTAGAATGTAAGTGCCATAATATTAATAATGTTTGACTGCTCTGTCTACTGCTATGAACAGCACTGTACAGATAGTAGGTACTTAATAAGTAATTGCTTATTTGTTTATTTACATAGATGAATGAATGAACCCTTTTATAGTATTAAAGGTGAAAGGAGGTCTTAGACAAACAACACAATATTCCACTTTAATCATTAACTGGGCTTTCCTCATTAGTATATGTAAATTTTCATAATGAAATGCTGTATCTCTCCAACCATGTGTGAACTTTTGAGGGTAGGGGCTTTGTGTGGTAATCTTTGTACTCTTCACCCTATCTTTGGGCAGTAGATTCTTAAGACAGTTTTGGAGTCAATATATAAGTATTAAGCCGATAGTAGGGTCTTTAATATGTTGTCTTTTCTACTTTTATATGATTTTTTTGCTAACTATATGTACTCATTAGGATTTGGAAGCAGTATATAACTACAATTGCATTTTTTAAAGTTCAAACTATAGTACATTTTCATACTAATTTCCATTGTATTTTACTAAAATTGTAATTCAGAAGTCTTACTAATAGTCTAAACAAAATAAAAAATTATCCCTTTATTGTAACAACACAAATTATGAATATTCCATGATACAGGTTTACATGTGCCTTTTTCATGGCCTTCATCTCTTATTCTACATGCCCTTAAGTAATTTTAGGAAAGAGAAAGAGCTTTTTACATGAACCTATACATGCACGCATACACATACAACCACACCAGGGAATACAATAAACTTACTCTGAAATAAATGTTAAGAGTTGCTAAAGGATGCCAAAATCAGTTCTCATCCAGGGGCCAGCCAAATGTCACTTAAGAACAACAGAACAATAATTTATTCACTTAGCTATTCCCCTAATGATATGAAGGGAACTTATGAGAAATGACTAACCTAATGAAAATGAGATATATTCTACATAAAGCAAAAATTCTTCTCAATAAAGATTAAATATGTGTACATAAATGCATCTGAAGTTAATTCAACATACTAAAATAGAATGGCATTCCATTCAAGATGTAAAAAAAAAATAGAGTGAGTTTGAAAAGTAAACCTGTTGACTAAAAAGAATGAGGCAAAGCAATATTTTATATCTTCCCTCTAGAGATCCTCCTTCGTGCAGTATACAATCTGGTTTTGTACTGGGGCTGAGGGCAGTGATTCTGCCTTTGTTAAGCTCTCAGATAATGTATGTGGAATAAATAAATGAATACAAAGATATTGTAGAGTAATTCTGAAGTTAAAAGGGATTGTGAATTTTACAAGACTATATCCATCTTTAGTGGATTTGCTGTAAGTAGCACCTAGTTCTCTTGACTTCATTGACAAGATTAGCACAGGCTTTGTCTTTCAGGGGTTTTATAATTCAACTGTGGGGGGAAGATGCACACACACACACACACACACAGAGAGATTAAATATCAATGGAAGAAAGTTCAAGAGCGAATCCTAAAGATAGTTTGAGACAATAGAATTTCAGAGGAAAAGAAAGTGGGTGCAGGGTTGAGGGGTTGGAGAATTTATGGGGAAAGTGAGTCCTAAGCTGGATATAGAGTAGGGAAGGTGAGATTTTATTGATGCAGAAAAAAGTAGAAATTTCAAATAAGATGAACAAATGGACAATTAGAACTATGTGGGCATTTTGTGGGAGAGGAAGAAAATTACACTAGGAATCTAGCAGTTTATAAGTGAGGATCAGAATGTGGGCAACCTTAAATGGAAGGCTCAGTGAAGTGGGTTTAGTTTAATGGGATGTGATGAGTAAAGGAAGTGTGCTTGGAGCTGGAGTAGGCAATAATGAAGTCAGTGCTTTAGAAAAATTAATCTGAGGGTGTATATGAGGTATAAGGAAATACCAAACAGACCAAGTTGGAGACTTCTTTTATTAGATGGCAACTTATGCACCAGAGTGGTATAGATAAAATGTGATGGATAGTAGAGCTACATTGCGGACTTGGTGGCTAAGTGAATATTCAAAATAACTGATTTCATAGTCTTCTGTTTATATACCTCCCTGTGCATATTTTCTTGGTTGTACTTTGCATTATATTAAAATTGTTCCCTTGTTTATATACACAACTTCAATATAAGTTCTAGTTATATCTCTATCCCTGACATCCACCACAGAGCTAGATGTGCATAGAAGGTGTCATTGAATATTTGATGGGGTGAATGAATAAATGAAGGAGTGAGAAGCTGGGAAAAGCCTAGAAGAAGGAAAGCAAGAGATATTTGAAGGGAAAGATGAGAGGTTGCTAGAAATAAATGCACTTCATGCTAAAGGGTGTATGAACTTCTGTAAAATTGAGAGGACTGGATTGGAAAGAATGATTTTAGGAGCATCAGCATAGAGGTGATAGTTGTATCTATGAAAAAATATTAGATCACCAGAGAAGAAAGAGTGGGATACTGAGTTAGAGAAGACCAAGGACACTTGAGTTTGGGACTTCAGGAATGCATTTTCTAGGACTATTTATGGCTGCATAAAACAGAATTCTGACTCTAATGGCTTAATCAAAAAGGTATTTGTATTTCTCATAAGATAAAGTACAGGGGTGAAATAGTCCCTAGATGATGACATCAGGGATCTATGCTCTTCCATCGCTTTGTTCTGCCATTCTTGCCATAGAACCATCATCTTCATGTTGTCGTGGTGGCTGCTGCACTGCCAGGCATTAAGTCTCATTCCCAGCAGGAGGAAGAGGGGAGTTTAAAATGCAAAACCTCTTGCTAGATGAATCTGTACCCTTTTATTAGGAAAATAATGCTTGTTTGTTTGTTTTTCTGAAATCCCAACCCAGAAGATACCCATTTACATTTCATTGACTTGAACAGGGTTACATGGAGACTCTAGTAAAGAATCCTGCAAGTTGAGTATTTTTAATTGAGTAGGATATTACTCTATATCTGGGTTCTATTCCTATGAACAATGGGGAGAATAGATACTTTGTAAGCAAGTAGCAGTGTCTGCTACAAGGAACAAGCAAAGGAGATGCATAATTAATTTGGAGAAGTGAAGGAGAATCCACAAATTGCTTTGAATTTCAAAATATTAGATTATAAAGACACCAAAGGTAATGAGAATTAAGAAAATACTAGTATATTTGGCCTGAGAGAAGTTGCTGCAAAAATATTTATTTTGCAAGGTGTGATCAGAGGCTGAGGTGAAAAATGATAGGAAACATATGAAAGCTGAGAAAGTGATAAAAATAGATCACAGGCTTTTGATCAACATTAGAATAAAACGGAGACACAGAGGGGAAATTGAGGGCAGGGTTATGTGGAGGGAGGTTCATCAGACTGCAAATAGCCACCTCATTTTAGCATCTATTATCTGAATAGCTTGTGAAAGAGGGAGATATCCTTGGAGTCGATTGTCATGAGGATTTCTGGGTACATGATAGGAAATCAATAAATGGTATTGTTGAAGAAGGGGACATGAGAACTGGGATCTACATCTGGCTTTGCAACTGAAATTTTCACCTAATCCCAAACGAATCTCAAACTGACGCCACCCATATGCCTACCTGAAATCCAGATACTGAGATCCTCTCTTATCACTTAGGAGGGGGTAAAAGAGCATTGTATGTTCCATTTCTACCATTCCTTTATTTATTTTTTTAAATTAATAAAATAAATAATGAAAGAACTAGGCAGAAAATATATTTTATGTCAAACAGAATACTTTTTTTTTTGCCACATGAATAATAAAATCTTTCAATTCAAGGGATTATAATCTTTATGGATTTTACAAACTCATTTTAAAACATGTATTTAAGTAACAACTTCCCAAATCTCACTTTTTATTGAATACACATAAGAAATTTTAGATTAAAATATTCACATACATAATTTTAATAGAAAAGTAGAATTTAACACTTGACTTGTGATGTCAATGCACTCTAAGTGGAAAGTACAATTTCAAATTTTTGATCCTGAGTGTTTTCAAAAGGATTAAACTTTAAATATTTTAGAAGAAAAAATCTTAATGGCTTTATATACTTTAATGTTAATTACCTTTTTCGTGACAGTTTAATAATTATTTAAAAATAATTATTTAATTACAGTTATTAAAAATTCTAATATATTAAATATATATTCAAAGTTTCATTTCATAGCTTCATTAGTGAAGAAAGTTATAAAAACTAGTTAACTGATGTTAGAAATTCAGTAATTCTTATGGACATCTTTTTAAAGTAAGAAATATTTAATTCTACTCTTAGGAAGTTCCTAGTTTTTACTACCATCAATTTCCAGAATTGTTTCTTTAATATAACTTATGCTTTTATAGAATTAATATTATAACCTCAATTACCATTCTTGACTATAAACTTGCCATGAAATAATTTTAAAATATTCATAATATTGATAATAACAGCATGTCAAAGAAAAATGATTACATATATTTATAATAATTAAAATTGTCTACTTATGCACCTTTTCTATCGAATGGTCATTAATGTATGTGTATGTGCAAAAGGGACTATAGATGCTAGAGTGGGGAATACACATGGAGAAAATCTCTTTCAGCCACATTTTCTTGTAACTGATTTTTAATAATAATCAATCTTTTTTGTTGTCAAATATTTCATTTGCTTTTTTGAAATTAAAAGGAATGTAGTGTGATTGAGTGGGGTTTTAATACTTGGATGTCCTAAATCCCTAATAATGATGAGCAGATTTTGTAATGAAACCATCCTTTTTCCTTGTCTTTATTTTTCCCTCCAACAGAGGCATTCTAAATTATCCCATTGACTGTACAGCTGCTTCAAATTTCTGAATATAGTATTCAATACTGTGTTGTCACCTATTGGAACAATGGATGGTTAACTATCAAGCCTTGAAAATGATTACCAGGTATTAGGCATGAACTTTTTTTTGGCATGGGCAGGCACAAGGAATCGAACCCAGATCTCTGGCATGGCAGATGAGAATTCTGCCTTTGAGCCACCATTGTACCATCCTGGCATGAGCTTTTTTTTTTAAAATTTATTTTATTTATTAAATGTATCAACATACAAACACAAACATTTTTATCATATGATCAGTCCATTCTATATATATAATCAGTAATTCACAATATCAACAGATAGTTATATATTCATCATCACGATCATTTCTTAGGATATTTTGCATCAATTGGCATGAGCTTTTAAGAAAGAGAAGTTTTAAATTTCTCTTGCAGTATTGCTAAGACAGTACCTAGATTTCATGAGATATTTTACCTTCCTAGATGGTGGACGATATTAGAATTGTGGCACCTTATGAACCAGTTAGTAGAAATACTGTCCTAGTTGACAGGTTTGTCTATGAACAGTCTCTGGAACAGGCCTGTATTTCCTGGAGATGCTTCGAACTTTCAGCAAATAGGTGGTCAGGACAATTGCTCACCACACTTAGGCTTTTAATGAATTAACAGTATTCCAGGGTAAGGTCAACTCAGCCCCATCCTCACTCACTGGTAAACATGCCCATGATACAAGGGAAAAGCCTCGGAGACCATTTCACTAGTTCCTTTGACTAAAGTGTTCTAGCTTAGATTCTGCTAGTAGGAAGCAGGATGGGATTCAGTCTGGAAACTGAAAGAGGAAAAAGCCATTATTTTCCCAGCAACTGTGAATAAATGCTTGGATAATAAACAGAAATGAGGTTTATCATTGTTTCCAGGAGAGCTTCCTTAACGGGGACCACGATGAAATTTAGACACTTCTTAATTTCGTGCATTCTATCAGCAATTTCCCTGACTTTTGTCTTCTCAACACTTCAGATGGTTGTATAAACCCCAAATTATTTGCATTAAATTCCATCCTACTTGATATCTAGAGGTTTTATTTTTCCCTGATAAAATCTTGAGAGTCAACCTCCAAATTATTAAAATTGTGGATTGTTTCAACAAATGCACTCAGAATTTAAGTACAAGTCCCTAGCAGAGTGTGTGATGGGGAGACTGTACAGACACTTACTTTACATTCACCATTGTCTTTGCTTGTGTTTCCCCAGAAGCATATTTTAAGATTAGGATTTGAATACAGGTATTTATTTGGAAGATAATTCCAGGAAGCACTGCTACGGGAAGTGAAATAGTGAAGGAAAGTCACCTATACAGAGTAGGATTAATGACAAGTTTCCTGTTACAGGCTATAGGGGTTTAATCATACAGGACATCTCTGGGAGACTGTGTAGAACATGCATTATAGTTGTCCTACCTGAGAGGCAAAAAAGCTGGTGTATTTATTATTTACTAGTTACTGTTATAGGTTGAGGGAAACTTCTGGGGACATTAAGTCCCTAGCATTTATGGTCTTCCTCACATGCTCATGGGCCAATCGGTTTTTGGCAGTTCGAGAAAATTCTCAGGCAGAGAGAGCTGCTGGTTACTGCACTAAGAAGTCATTGATAGGACAATAAATTATGAATGTCGAAGGATTATAAGTGGGGTTTCAAAAGGTTCTGATGCAACCATGATGTAAACAGAAAAGTGAGCAAGTGGCAACATTAAAAAAAAATCGAAACTATCGATGGATAAGAATTGTGACTAATTCCTAAGAAACGGAAAGAAGAAAAGATACAAAAGAACCACTTAGTGGTAGCTAAGAACCGCTGTGCAGACCCCTCTGGAAATGTAATAGGGCGAAAGAAGGGGCAATATCACAATGTTCCAGCAATAGAGAAAATGATAGAAAAGAGCAGGGGGGAGTCATCGAGAGAGCAACAGCAATATTAAGCGGGGAGCCATGGTGGGATATGTCAGGTGGTGTGATCCCAGTGGATTTCTTTCCCATCCTCCCAGACCCAGGCATAGGCAGCAGGGCGCCGCTCTTCAGGCAGAAGCGATGCTTGAGGAGGATAGACAGATCAGCACTAGCATGGCTGGTAATGTCCAAAGGAACTGGGTGCAGTCCAACGCAGAACACCAGACGAAGAGGTACTCTGCCTGGTGTAGAATTTCTGCCTCCTAGATTTGACTAATACCATCAGTAAAAATGTGGGGGCTTAAAAAGGTCAATCCAACAATGAACATGAAGGGGCAGAGGGTTATAGGAAACAGAAAACTCACATCATATTGAAAACACAAAGTGGAATGTTAGAAAGAGGTCCCCCAAATATCAATAATTACAATAAATGCAAATGACAACAACCTGTTTATTAAAGTTGTCCCTGTGACTGGACAAAATATAAAAGACAAACAAAAGAATGAAATTATTCAATGCTGTTTAGAAGAGACATACCTAAAACAAACAATACATAATGCTTGAAAACAAAGATATCAAAAATAGATATACTAGATGATAAGAAAAAAGAACTTGCATAAGATTATTCATATCACATAAAATAGAATTCGAGATGATAGGAGTTAATAAGGACAAAGAATTTTATGTATTGGACAAAAAGAAAGTGTTTCAAGAAAATATAACAACCATTAATTTACATTAACATAACAATACAGCTTTAAAAAATATATGTATATGACAGAACAACAAGGAAAAATAATCTTAGGAGAATTTAGGACACTATTCTCAAGCAGACAAAAGTAAGTACCATAATTACTTTATCTCTGCAGCTAAAATATAGAAAACACCCATTCTTTCAAAAATCCATAGAACATTTACAAAAATTTATCATGTACAGAACCACAAATCAATATATTTATATCAATACACTAGAAATTTCTAACTAAATTATGGATTAGAGAGAAATCAAAATGGAATTATAAAATAGTAGGTTGGACGGTAGATATTTTACAAGACTGAGGGGAACATAGGAGAAAACTTTTAGGTTTGGGAAAATTCAAGTTTGAATTACAAGTTAAATAACTACGCAAAACAATAATAAAAGAAATATAAGGGAGTATGTGATAAATAGGGAACATTGATAATAAGTCTTGCAGGAGTTTAGTAAAAGAAATATTTATACCTAAATAACCACAAACTGGTGATTTGCTGATTCATAGACATACACTAGGATACATGTTCCTAGGATTTCACTCTAATTCAGTAGGTAAAAATAATACAACAATCTTTCATATGTATTTCTTTAGTTATGCTGGCCATTTTAAAAAAATGGTCTTTTCTTTTTTTACCATTTATAATTGTTTTAGGAATTTGGGATACCCCTTTAAACTTGTTTTCTCCTTTTGAACTTGCCCTTGGTCTCTTGGTATTGTGACAGGAGGTGATGATAATGAGGAAAGGGCCCACCGTATGATTTTCCCAGGGCTCCACAGCCCTCAAGAACAGCCCTGCACTCTGTATTTCCCTGAGCAGTCTTGGGAGCCGAAACCAAACTGGTAAGAATTACTTAAAAGGAAGTAGCACTCAGGCAGTTTGTAGGATTTGGCTTGTGGTAAAGAGTGGGGAGGATTCTAGAGGAGGGTAAAGCAGATGATTTTTGGCTTGCATGGCTAACTCATAATCGTCCCCATTTAATTGCATACTTTTAGCCACAATGAGCTTCCTTGGCAACTGTTTTAGTTTCCTAGGCTGTTCAAAGCAAATACCATGAAATGGTTTGGCTTACACAATGGGAATTTATTCGCTCACAGAGTTCAGGAAAATGTTCAAATCAAGGCATCACCAAAGTGATACTTTCTTCCTGAAAACAGGCTGCTAGCGGTCTTTGGCTCCTCTGCCACATGGCAAGACACATAGTAGCATCTGCTGGTCACTCCCTTCTCTTCTGGGTTCCAGGTTCTGTTGCCTTGAGCTGTTTGCTTTAGGTCTCTCTCTCTCTCCATTCCCCTTATAAAGGACTCCAGTAATAGGATTATGACACAATCTGAATACAAGGTAGGTCACATCTTAACAGAATTAGCCTATTTAAAAGGTCCTACTTACAGTGGGTTAGATTTAAGAACATGTTTTCCTGGGGTACATATATCTTCAAACCAGTACAACAACCATCAGTACAATCTGACTCACACCGATTGGCCCAAATGTAAGCACTGGACATAAGCTAGACCAATCAGGGGCCCTTCTCTGGGAAACCTGATTTCAGAGCATGAGATCCAAATATCAATCTTGACCTATCTCTCAGGCAGAGATGTATATCCCAATAAAGAGAAATTATATTTTTGCCGTGTGAACCAGGGAACTGCGCAATAAAGAAAGGAAAGAAAAGTGAGAGAAAATAATCTTCCATCCCTTGTTCCAATTTTTTCTTGAGGCCTGGTTAGGTTTTTGCCTTTGGATTCTATGAGAAACCTTTGTAATACAGATGTGTATAATTTGTACTGTATCTTTTACCTGTTCTAGTTGGTTCTACGATTTGTAACCAAAATAATCCTAGTTGCTATCGTGGACGAGTGTAAACAAAGGTGTGTTTCTTGGTATTATAATAACTAGCCTAATCTGAAAGCACACAGGAAGCAAACAACAAGAGATGATGGAGAGTTTTGAATTCTTAGGCTCCATACATTTCACAAAGGAGAAAAGTAGGGCACATAAAAAGTCTGACCACACTCATGCATTGAAAAGATTTTTGGATTAGAAAAATAGTAAGGCTTCATACTTTCACAGACCAAATGGCAAAGTGTATCAGAATTAAGAAAGCCTATAGGTTAAAGCAGCTAAGTGAGCAGTAGAAATGGCTTGATCTTTTCAAGGAGACCTAAAAGAGAAGTGGCTGTAGAAGAATGTAGATGCTGGCTATGGACAGCTATAAAGTACACTCAATGATTACAAAAGGACACTTTGTTTATGTTCTCTTGTATTGAAATGGACCTGAATAGAGGACCAAACAGTAAAGCTTGCCATAGCAGGTTAGCCTGTTTCTATCATAGGCCATTGATTGCTTTCTTCTTTTCATCTTTCCTTGTATAAACTTACTTTACTTGATTTCTGTATTTGTGGGCATTCTGGCTGGATGGCACACTTAGCTAATCCAGCATATTCCCCAGTGGCCTTTACTGGGGAAAAGTGTTGATTTGTGAATATTTTCTCTCTACTTACTGTTTCTGAAAGGGCTTTAAAGTAAGTTCCACACACTTAGACAGTTGATTCTGGTTAAGATAAGCAAACAATACAAGATAAGACAGTAATTTAAGATTACATATGCACAAAGTCAACACAAAAAACAACCCAACCGTCCCTAAAATGATATGGGGTTTTCATAGAAAATGTGAAGCACGGTTTTGGACTAGCCATGAGCTTCTTCTGATTCTTTCTGTTGTCACAAAGCATAGCTGTGGAGACTCAGGTCCAGTAGTTGACTACTCTAGAATAATGGAGAGGAAGAAGTATGTATCTATTTCTTCTAGATTGCTTTGTTTTAAGTTTTAATGACAGTTTGATCATTGCAATACAGTATTAAAATATTAGTAAAAGGGAAGTTGTCAAAAGATTTGAAGGATTAAAATGACTTCTGCCATTTGAAAATTTGATCAGGCTTAAAATAGGAACTGAAAGGCAAAACTGTGCAAAAACTCGCACGTATTTTCATTAAGGATTGGTCTTTTATTTAACAAACAAGTCTACCAATAGATTAACTTTCCCTACATATTCTTGTCTTCTAAAAGAAGCAGATATAGAAGGAGTGAAAGGACAGGCCTATGAACTATGCTAAGAGTTTTGTATATATAAATTATATGTACACATACGTATATATGTGTATATGTATCTTTAAACGTCTCAATAACTCTGTGAGTTGCATTTACGTGTCCCAGTTTTATAGAAGAAGACCCATGAGGCTTAGAGAGTTTCTTCAGAAACTCGATTAAGATCATGTAACTAGAAAATGTGTAGAATTAAGATTCAAACCCAGGTTTATATCACTGATTAATCGATTCACTCAAATAATGTTTGTTAGGGGTGGTGCAATGGTGGCTCAGTGGCAGAATTCTCGCCTGCCATGCTGGAGACCCAGGTTTGATTCCTGGAGCCTGCCCATGCCAAGAAAAAAAAAGTGTTTATTAGACATTGAGTCTGCGCCAGGCACTGTGTTAGACATTGTGGACCCAAGGGTGTGCCAAGCCAGACTTTGTACCTGCCTTCATGGAGTTTAGTCTGGTCGGGGCAATTAGCATTAAATGAGGAATCATACAATTATTGTACATTGCTATTGTAATAAATGCTTTGGGGGAGAATTAAAGGATGCTGAAAACATAATGGGGAGTTTGAGCTCACCAAAGAAGGACGGGAAAGGCTTCCCTAAGGAAAGGATCCTCGAAATGAATCTGAGAGTGAACAATCAGGGAAGTCTGATCCAGGCAGACGTATCGACATGTGCAAGAAAGGGCTCCTGTATGGAGGGAGTATGGGGAGTTCAGAAGTTGGGGGGAGAGAAGTTTTGTAGGGAAAGTGGAAGATTTTGGTCTTTATTCTAAGAGTAACGAGAAGCTATTGAAAGTTTTGAAGTTCATATATGTTTTAAAAGGTTCCCACTTCCTGCGTATAAAACATTCAGCTGATTGACCATATTTTTCATTCACTTTTTAACTGGTGGTTGTACTGTCATTCACAGTCAGAAAAAAAAAGTTTGCTTAATTTTTACCCCTAAAATTTCCTATTTTCTAGCTTTGTTGATAAGAAATAATGATAAAAATAATTATAAAATTTTACCTCAACATGTGAGGGAGATTCCATAATTCAGATATTGGAAGAGAAGACAAAAATGCTAACAATGTTGATGTTAATCAAGATCTATCTTACAGTTAAATCTCTCTTTGGCATTTCCTGTTTGCCTCCACGTATTTGTCAGACATTTGGACACATTTTTTATTACAATGAACATTACTAACTTCCTTTATTCCCAGTGGGAATTATGTGCTTGCATCAAAGAAGAAAAAATGCCTGAAATGCTAATGACAAAAATAGAGATTAAAATATTAAATACTTCAAAACAGTGCAATTTGAGCTTCTGGTTATGAGATTGAATACAGATGATTCTTTCTTAAATGAAGTGATTTCTATTTATTTCTGCAAAAAGATGTTGGTGAAACATTTTGTTTAGATGAAATGTTTAGTTTCATTTTTCAAAATTCTAAATAATATTTATGACAATGAATTATTTTCATTTTATTAGTCCATATTTAATATTGTTATTAATATTGAATTTGCTTTTTTAAAAATTATACTTTCTTTTTATTCTGACAAGAGAATTTTTTGATACTGATATTAATGTAGAAACCAGTTGGCCGTAAGTTTAAATGGAGAACCGTATATTAATTTTTAAGCTATAAAATTCCTGGCAAAGGAGGTGAGATTACAGCTACAAAAATACTCACTTGAAATATAAAAGGAATAGAAAGGTACAGTAAACACCAGCAATATTAAGCTTAATTTCTTTCACTGTATAGTTTTATGATCAAATTTTTCTTTTTTGTCTAGGAGTACCGGGAAATACGTTAAATTATGATAAAGACTGAACATTTACTAGTTGGCAAAAGTTATCATTTATCTTTTGTAGTGCTGCATGAAGAAATATGAATGACAATGAAGACAAAGGGTGGTATGGGAGCACAATAAAGCTTAGAATAAAATGCCTGCAACATCCTGTTAACAGAAGGAGGTTGGTGACTGTTAAGGTAATAACAATCAGAAATTGTTTTCCCTGGGACCAGCCAGATAACTAAAAGTGAGGAAACTGCCTGAACCGGATCCAAATTAAACCCCCCTCTCCATACTCAGTCTGAAAACTTTTTCCTTCTTTTGAGTCTAGTTTTTCTTAATGCATTATAGAAGAATAAGCTGTATCTTATATTAAAATGTCTGCTGTCCTTTCTTTCAAAAAAGGGCACATTAGAAATAATCCATTGTGCCCTCCCACTCAGAAATAAACATATCTTGTTCACAAGATTATTCTGGTTTGTTTTCAAAGGTAGGTGAAAGAGGAGCAGGGAGTAAAGTGCTCACTTGGGCTGATAAGACCTCTAAGAAAACTTAAAAAGACATGTTTACATTTATATGTAAGTCTCATTCATTTTCATTTGACAGTTAAATGTGAAAAAGTATGCCATTTTAAACATGTCTCACTTCTAGAATAAATAGCATTCAAGGGTTTAAAAATATTTACACTTTGAACTGTAGAAATATTAGTCCCTTGAAAGATCTCTTCATTTACAAAACATTTCTGTAACTAGTATCAGACATGGTGACTCTCCAACAATTTGGAATTTAGGAAATTAGTTACTCATTTTTGAATTCCCCTTCATAAATTTTGACTGCCTTCAGTGTAGGCTTTTACCAAAAACAATATCAATTTTCACCTCTCCTTCATTCCCTTGCTGTCTTGCAAAAACAAAAGAAGGAAGAATAAATAATCTGAAGAGTGAATGACTTACACAAATTCACACTTAACATTAAAACAAGAACATTTTTGGCTTGCACAATATACCCCCCTCCAAAAAAAAAAATATCCCAAGAAAAGTGAAACCGATTATTGTTACAAGTAAAAAACCAGACCTAATTTCCTATACATTTGCTGTAACACAAGCAGTCTTTTAAGAAAGTGAAAATAAATAGTAAGTTTAGAGTCCCATAACCTCCTGGGTGGAAGCACCTCTGGCTTTGCTCTGGCAGAAATCGGGTGGCAATTTTTTATTAATATACGTGAGACGCTCCCAACTCTAGCTCTAATATTTCCGTCATCCCTTCACCGTGTAATTCCTCCTGTGAAGCTTCTGGATCTCTGTTCATGATCGAAAATAAAGCATTAAGATATTTCTTACCATGATCTTAGAGAAGAACAGGTCAGTGCACATACTTAAGTATTATGGGGAAAATGTCCTTGCCTACCTGGAGATACCAGGTACAAAAGTAAATACCAAATGGTTTACTTCCTTCATCTGTTACTTTTACACATTTGTTTTATTTTACTGATGATATTGTTGCTGTGATGACAATTTTAAAATTTAATATTCAGCTTTCAGCAAGAGCAAAATTGTATCCTTGAGTACAGTGGAAGAAGCGAAATAGATTCATCAGCAAAGTAATTGTTATAGTTTTAGAACAAGCTACCAGTGACACAGTCACCATGTTTAATTTGTGTTCTAAAGGGCTGCGTTTTCTTGCTCTATTTTATTTGTCCTGTACAATTAGCTTTATGTTTACGGATTTATGAAAAAAGACTTCTGAAAGAAATCATGAATAAATCTAGTTTCTTTCTTTCAAGAGTGATTAAAATATCTACCTTAGAAAAGTAGGTTTTTATTTTTGTACCATAAATGAACATATTCTTATTGTTTCTCCAGGTAGGGAGTGAAAGTGTTTAGGTATCTAAATTAGAAATACAAGGAAGTAAATAATTTAAGTATTAGAAATAGCGTTTTAATATTTTGGCAAAATCATTACAGTCTCTAGCTGAGACCAAACACCATGACTTGAAAAATGATATATTGCCACAATAAGAACAATCTTAAATTACGAAAATAATCATATTTTAATGCAAATACTTATAGTTATCTCCAACCTTTTCTTTAATGATTCTTTAATGTGTATCCTGAGAGGGTCATATTAAGATTATAAAAAGAAATCTTCTAATGCTCTGCTTTCAATCACAAAAAAGAAGAAATGTAAAAATTCACAGAATTTTTTTCCATCTAAACTTAAACTTTTAGTTCCTAATTAGAAACAGTTAATTTCCAGAAACTTGTTAACTTGTAAATTTTATTTGATAATTATTTAAAGCTAAAACCTGTATTTAAAAATTTATATCCACTGCAATATTCTATTTTGTTTAAATCACTGTTTATTAGACTCATCTATCTTAATAACCCATAATTGTATCAGATAGAAGATTGTCTTCATATCTTGAATAATGGCATCTTGTGATTTTAGGGAGATTATTTTAATGGTAAAATGAGTTTATCTAGAATAAACAAAATATATGAACTCCATCCCTCTTTGATAAACTGTTTAATCTCTCAGGACTCCAGATTCCTCAACTATAAAATGGCAAAGGTAATAAGCAAAATCATCAGGCTGTTAAAATTATGAGTCAAAGGACAATGCCTATGATCTGATTTACTGTTGACGTTATTTCACTGTTTGACAGTATAGATATAATATTGCATTTTGGTTTATTTGACTAAGACATATTGGGTAATAAAACAAACTATGCTATATATCTTAAACTTATGAAGAAACAATTGTGTTAGAGTACATAAAGTTGAAAGACAAATGATTCTTCGTAACAGAGTTACATATTATCATTTTAAGAATAGAGAAATTATTATCAGGCACATGCCTGATAATAGGATGTTTAAAAGTGGCCGGTATTATCTCATTCAGAAATAGAAGTAATTTTTCATGGTGATGAAAATGTCAAAGGATGAATGAAGTTAGGGGTAATATGATATACTTATTTCTATAATTGGTTGGTATAAGTAAAAGTGAATCTATGTTGAGGTTTTAGCTAAAATGCCTCTCACATTAATTACCTAATGCAAGGACTTAGTTGATTCCTTTCTCTTTCCCATATGGTTTTTGCTTGTTACTCAGTATGATTGTTGAATTACTATTGAGATAATAGATAGTACACGTACCTTGATCTATAATGTACTTCAAAGTAAAATATAAAGCTTTTAAAAATCTTTCTTTCGTCACAGTTTCTTAATCATGTTTTTTGGCTTTTCCCCAAGGAAAATAATCAGTTTTCAAAAATACACCTAAGATTTCCATTTCCTATTTTTCATTTCCCCCTTTGCTTACTTAAATCCAACCATGAGCAAAACTGTGATGAGGTGGATTTGTTTTGTTTCCCTTCCATTTTCCTTTCCCATAAATGACATTATTTGTCTACAGGCACCAGGGCATGTCCTTGGAGTTATTTTTCTGAGTAGTGGTGATGGATTTACATTGATCCCTCCCCACGCTTTGGCCAGGCTCCTTTGTAGCCAATGTCCTGCCCTGACAGGACTCCAGGTCAACATTAGTCGTGCTGAGCTTGCCTTAGAATGGAGTAAAATATCTGTTCCACCTGAATACTGTTCTCAGCCAGTCCCAGGCAAGACCTAAGTAGGGTTGCTGTTCTCCTGATTGCCCATCTTAACCCTTCCAACAAGCCATGGATGTGTCTGTATGTAACCCTAGCCCCTTCTGTATATGCACAACTAAGAAGTACAGACTTAAAAGAAAAGGTCCCTTGTGGTATTGATTTTAAAAAAGAAACCTAGGAAGTACAAACTCCATATGAGGAAGAAACTCAATATTTTTAATATTCTTTAGGTAACTCTGCTCTTTAGCTGTACCTTGTCTTCCTAAAGGTGATGACATCTTCAACACTGTGCTAGAGGCACCCTCACTTCATGTGTGCCTTTGAGAAATTTATAATCCTTTCAATTGGTAGTTTAACGTTTACATTTCTAGACAACCTGGTCACCTGGGAGTTCTGCTATTTCTAAACTTCTTGCTTAAACGATATGCAGCTAGCCGAGGGATTCACTGAACAGACTTTACAATAGCCTCGGGTCAAGAATTCCTAAGAAACAATAGCAGCATTATCAAATAATTCACTTTTCCTCTTTGACAAGAGAAGGTAATGATTGTGCTTCCTGATCTCATAGGATTGTTGGGCTGTGTCAGTCTTTGTATTTTCCTAATATATACTCTTCTTCTAGAGGATATAATCTCTATGTTTCATCATTAGGGAATGTATTTTCTCATTTCTCCCTAAGTGCATTTTGCACTGTTTATATTTAATACTGTTTGTAAAAAAAAAAAAAACATTATTTTTTTCTTTATTCTGTAAAATTGGGGGGGGGAATTAATTAGTATTAAACACTATGCTGTGTTTAATAATACTTATTATAATAATTGAAAATACCCACACTGGTCTAATCCATAGTGGTCCAGTCTGTTCAGTTTCTTAGAGTGAACATGCATAAAATGCTGAATGTCATAGATATAAGCGTAGATGTATTTTCGTTTTAAATTTTGCTGATAACATTGTAACAACATAAGAATAATAAAAATGGAATAAATTGGGTCCCTAATTCTAAATGATTAAAATGTATACCACCTTTTACATTTTAGTTACTGTTTTTTGCTCATCTTTTTTTTTTGTTATTTTGGTTTGCACGGACAGGCACCAGGAACTGAACCCAGGTCTCCAGCACGGCAGGCAAGAACTCAGCCTGCTGAGCCACCATGGCCAGCCCTATATTTGCTCATCTTTTAGTTAACAAGTCAAATAACATAAATTAGCTAAAGACAAAATTGAGAGACTCTTTTTGAGAGTTAACTTTTCAAAATTTTGGAAACAATTTCACCTGAGAGTGTCACATACAATAGAAAATCTGTATTTTTTTTTGTTCTATGTGTTATGAGAGTTAGTTGCTATTTGATATCCCATCACCTCTGAAACTTTAGTATGTATTTCCTACAAACAAAGACATTCTCCAACATAATCATAATACAACCATCAAAGTCAGGAAATTAACATTGATAAATTACTACCATCTAATCTTCAGACTCCACTTGAGTTTCCCAATTGTGCCAATAATGTTCTTTATAGGAAAAGGATGACACAGTTCATAATCACACCTTGTATCAAGCAAATGCTCTTTGTGGTCATATACTTGTCTAGTTTCTGTTTATTAATTGGTGAAGTTCACTTTGTTTTCTACAAAGAGAAAAATTTGTTCTGAAGGGACTTTTTAAAAATATTTGTGCAACAGATAAAACTGAGCTAAACGCAAGGAATTCCAATAATATAACAAAATGATGTGCTAATCTCAACAAAAGTAAGAACAAAAAAATAGGAAAATTTTTGTATCTTACATGGTTCCCGTCACTATTTTTATTAATCGATTTCAGACCGTCTATTTTCCCTCAAAGAAATAATACATAATTCAGTTCTTTTTTTGTTTGTTTGCTTGCTTGCATTAATAAAAGTCACTTCAAACACTACTTAGCAATTGCAGGAGGTAATTATTCTTATCGTTGTCAGATAATTTACCTGTGACTCTATAACACAGGCAATAATGGAAGTAAATAAACATATCAACCAAAGAAGGAGTTTTCAAATCATTCTGGTTCTGGTGTCCTCATCCTATCGCTGGTTGGACACAATGTCATTAATAAAGGAGTAAGGGCAGGGTGAAAGGCAGGATATGGAGAGAATAACAAAAAAAAAACCCACAAAAAACGGCTGAGTTCATGTCCAGCTTGGGCCACATCTCATCACTGATCATATTTATCAGAGGTCCCAAGTGTAGTGGTGACAAATACTTTTTCCTGGCTTCTTGCCTCACACAGGGCTAAAAATGAACTCAGATTTTTAGGAAAAAATTATTTCATTATCATATCTTGCTAAAACATTTACTTTGGTTACTAGCCATTATTGATTTATTTCCAAAAGCCATAATATGATATCTTTATCTATAAAAACTACATTGAAAACAGTATGACAGGGAACACTTACACATAATGTATGTCAATATTCATTAAATATATTGCTATTACACAAATCAATGAGAATCACAATTTCATCCTTAAAAATGTTTGGTTTGATTTCATGGCTAGATTTGGAATAGACGCCTTAAAGAATGTGAATTGTAGAGTTATTCTTAAGAAGTTAAATCTTCTGATTTCTCATTTCCAGTGCCTAAAAGGATCATTTATGAGGTGGCACACACGTGCCAGCTGTGGCTCTGAGTTTGCCCTGGAAGGGTAGACTGGAGAGAGAAACTTTTAGTGTGATAGCCATCTTTCCAAATCAGCCTTTCTCAGGGAGTCACTGCCACCATTTAGACATTAGATATCACTTTGCTGCCTTTTTATCTGGAATAAAATAATCACAGTTCTCTTCCTAATGTGCACAAATATTTTATATTATTTTGATGTCAAGGTAGCAGGAGTACCAAAAACACTGGCGAATGCAATTGAGCAATATTCAGCAAATATCACTGCGTATCATGAACATTAAAGTCATAACTTTCATCCAAAGTGGGATTAATTTGATCCAAACCAGATGAATGAGGAAAGCAGCTACCGTGTAAATAGTTCAGTTGTTACTTTTCCAGGTAGAAGAAAACCTAGCTATAAATCATTACTGGACTATTTAAAAGGCTTTCATAGCTTTGTCAGGATAACATTAATTTTTGGCCTCTTTAGAATGTAATATTTTCCAGAGATAAACTCTAAAAGGTTAGACGGGCAAATAGACACATTAAAATATTCTATGTGATAAAGTAGCAGATTTCTTTCCTACACTTTTTCTGTTTAAGGTGGGGATTAGTTCTAGGCAATCCTATTAAAGTGACATATTTAAATAGGTAGAAAGAGGTATTTTGTTCTTTTATTGATTGACTACATCACAATACATCCATAGTGGAACAAAGAATATCTTTGTGTATTTGCCTGAGACCAGCATTTCTTAGCTATCCATCTATGATCTACTTCAGCAAAAAAGGAAGCAGTGAAGTTTTCAGTGAAGAATACCTTTAGGTCATCATTCATCCATATGCAAATCCTTTAACACAGATCTAAAACTTATGTTCTCCTTCCCCGTTAGTTACACTTAGGATGGTTAAGACCAGTGAAGAGGATGAGAGGAAGAAAGAGAGGATCAGAACATCTCTTTAGACAAAATTTCAAACCCCCCTCCCCCCTCCAACCCTGCCCAATTAAAAAAAAAAAAGATAACATTCTGGTAATATTTATCCCAGCATTTCCTATTTTCCTTCTTACACCCATTTTTTTTTTTTTTTTAGCAGTAATCCTTTTCTCTTTTAGGTTCAGTGTCACTACTGAGTTTTTATTTTCCTACACTTTCTCCTCCTGTCCTCCCTTAAATTCTGAAGCCCAAGATCCTTTGAACAAATGATAGTTAGAATTAGTTATGTTTTTATCAGTTTATCCTTGGGGAGAAAGGCAACTCATAGAATGCAGCACACAATTTGACTGAACATTAGAAATGGATATCATCTTGAGGTCAGGCTCCAGTTTATTTATTTTTATACTTCCGTCTCTGACAAATAGAGCAGCTAGCACAGTGCTTGGCACACAGTAGGAAGCATTCAGTAAATATTTGCTGAAAAAATGGAGTTGGACACACTTGAGTACAAGTTTGGTCCCTCATTTTCTGTTCTATAAAGAAACAAGAGTAATGCAGACCTTACATAGCAGCTATCTTGATTAAATGAAATAATTTATTTAAAAAACTGTCTTGCAGGGTTCTGAGAACATAGTAGTTCCTCATTAAATGTTAATTCCTTTCTTTTTTTATCTAGTTGTTTGATTTTCCAGAGCTGTACTCTCCTTATTTGTCATTATTTCTATTTCTTGGAACTTTCCCGACAGATTTGCAGTAAGGATTAAATAAGTGTAGGTATGCAGAATTGATTTGGAATTACTAAAAAAGGATGTAAGTTATTACTAAAATATTGAAAACCTTATCAAGCAAAGACCAAAAAACTGATGGAAAAAGGAATTTAAGAACAAGGCTATTTCAAGAAATTATTTTCTTTTTGAGGACAAAATCCATGTTTATAATTTTTTTAGGGTGTCTGCTAGTTTTTCTAAAATGTCTAATGATGTTTAAGAAAAAAGTTTTGAGACAGTTCTGCTTGGGTTTGAATCTTAGCACTCACACTTTCCAGTCATTCAATCTTGAGTAACTTTTCAATGCCTTAATTTCCCTATTTGTAAAATGTTTATAATAAGCAGGCCAACCTCATGGGTTGTTGTTATGACTAAATAAGCTAATGTGTGGAACATGCTTTTAGCAGAACTTGGCACATACTAACTGCTTAGCATGTATCAGCTATTACGTTAAAATAGAGTCTATCATATTTACTTCTTTTTGTATTATCATTTACACCAATAATCTATCTTCACATTGGTAGTCAACGCCTTTCTGTGCTCCTCTGTGCAAGAAATACACCATGTTTTGATCTAAACAAAAGTGTAGCAAGGTTTTTTTTTTTAAATGCAAGCAATTGGGAATCTTAACCATACAAAATTGATATTATATATTAAAGGATGAGTTTCTTTTCTTAATCTTTGCAATAAATTAAATTCTTTTTTACTATTGTAGCTTACAATAAAATTGAATATCGTTCCCCTGAGAAAAATGATTATGTCTTAGTTAATGTCCTTTTGGTTGCACTGAACATCAAAGTAAGTCTGAGTTAGAAAAGAAATTTTCTGGAAGAACATTAAGCATTTCACAGACCCAGAATCAGCTGGGCCTAATGAGAATTTATTTCAGGAGTGTACAGTACTTTCAGTCTTTTATTTCTACTTCTGCCTGCGTGTCCACTTCTTTCTTGCCTCTCTGCAGACCTGTTCCCCTGCCTTCACTTGGATTTGCCGACCTTACCTGAACGCGGCGAGGCGGCAGCAACCATGGCTGCCGAAGGCCCCCGGTTACACTGGGGACCTACACTGGTGAAAGCAGTCGACTGTGTGTTGAACAAACACGTAAGGTCTTTACTACGATTGGTTTTTGCACAAAATACAGGTTGTACTATAGTGTTAAAATAGTACATCTTTCAATGGTATGCCTTTAAAAGTCATATTTTTGATGAAAAAAAAATCCAGAAGACTAATAATCATCCTGCACTGCAGTCAGACGCTATTTTGGAATGGCGTTCCAAAATAGAAAGAGCTCATTTGTTTATTTGAATGAAAATGGGTAAGATTTCATGTGCTTTTGGTAAGTCTATTTTGAACAGACTACTCAATACTGTTTGAATATTCATTTTCAAAGCCAAATAGCATATAAGAATTGTTTGAATTTTAACAGCGGGCAAGAAAATGATGAGTGGCCGAATTCCTATGGATTTATAAACCCTCTTATTTAAAGTTGATCATTTGACTTTCCAAGTAGAGTTTGTGCTTACTGAGTAGCTATAATAACTCACTCATGTAAATTGCTGGTTGGCTGCGTTTTTAGTCTGCCCCCAAATTGTTTTTGGAAGCTTCTTAATCTCCTCTGGCTTGATGGGGGTCGGCAGCCAAAACAGCAGGGAGCCATTATTGATTTGCCTGTTGATTTAGGGCCAGAGCTTCTGCTTTTGTCCTGAATTAGGTTTGTTGACAACAACATCCCCCTCTTTGCTCCCTCCATTCTTTCCCAGACTTTATTTTAGGATATTTAAGGATCAGTTGGATGCGAAAAGTGAGATTTGGAAAAGAGAGTGGGGAAGACAGGATCTGGGGAAATGAGTGAAGGCGGAGGAAGACCAGGGAAAACGATCTTTGAGGGTTTAGGAATTTGGCTGTTTTCATTGGTTTGACAACCCTTTAGCACGGTTAATTCACAAACCAGAAACATGTATATATTTTATAAAGACGTGTATACTTTCTATGACGAAACGCATAGCATTTTATTTTCAGCTTTTTTAGTAGCAATTATAGTTTGCCAAGAAATAATAGCATACAGTGTCTTTGACTAAAATTACTAATGTGAATTTAGCAATATTTATTACAACATGCAGTTATCTGGTAAACATATTAGCTAGATTAGCAGGCAGTCTAGCTAGTATGTTTAGGTTTAGGTGTATTTTGCATGTTGATATAATTAATGGTTGGTATGAAGTAGCATAAATAATTGATGATGATGATGATGAAGATAAAATCAGCCACCAGAACCTATTTCATGAAGGATCTTTCACCATTAAGGTAGATGATCGTCGAGAAATACCGTGCAGCCTTGTGGAAATCTTTGTATTGGATAATTAGGTCTGACATTTCTCTTTATGATAGAGGTTATTTTTGATAGAATCAGGGATTTGGTGTTCTATTTCATGCTGCCATTATCCTTATGGATATTACATATGACCTCTCAGAGCTCTATAGGTTTGATTTCTTCAAGCATGTTAAATCTTCCTGGGGAAAAGCTTAACCTCTCTAGATCACCATCTTTTCTTTTATAAAATGAGCATGTAAAAGGCGATGATCTATAATCTTAAAAAGATTGTCTCTGGATTTAAGTGAATCTAAAGAATTGTGACTAGTAACTAAGCCTCAGTGGAAGGAGGTAAAAACATTTGATTTTGGAAGTCAATAATTCTATATGGCTGGGATTTCCATGGGACAACAGAGAATGTAGTAGAATTTATTACAGGGAATCATAGATGTAGTGTAAAAAACAAAACAAAATAGGGCCTCTCAATATATAAAGGATTATAGTTTGTCATTTTCCCACTCAAAGGTATTTACTTTATTATTCTGTTAAGCTCTGTTGCTATTATGAGTGGGTTTCTTCTCATTTTTTTTTTTTTTTTGGTGCAGTCTGGGAATCAAACCCGAGTCTCCCGCATTGAAGGTGAGCATTCTACCACTGAACTACCCATGCACCCTGTTAAGGGTGGGTCTTTACAGAGCTCTTTTTATTCTTGTTTTAGGTTTTCTTGGATATACAAATGAAGGTTTGTACATCTTCTTTATATTTACCAAAGTCAATGTGGAGAATTTCTTAGAATTTGGAAAATTCTGATGGGAAATGTTCTGGTCTCAGCCCTTTCAGCACATATTATATATTTTTCCTACAGCCTGTAAGTTGCTCCAGTGATGCCTGTATATCTGGCACATAGTAGGTACTTTAAAAAGAGTTTAATAATGTTAATTCTATTCGGAAAGCAGTCTCTGGTTATTTGAATGGAAAACAATTTCTAAATTGTGCAAAGTAAGTTCAAAGGCTGGGTATGAACTTACTTTCCATGTGAACAATTGGGTCACTTCCTTTATATTAAACAAGATATATTTGCCTTAGTTAAGTTATTTTAAAGAAATAATGATTTCTCTTTGTTTTAGCCCTTTTCTCCTCTCTCCCTCTTTTTATGTTTTCATCATGTTTTTCCTTCTTTTTCTCTGGCATCTTGTTTTCACGTTCCTCATCCTCCTTCATGGTCTTTCCTTCCCCTTTTTAAAAACTCTTCCCATTTTTTCTTTTAAGTAATCAAAATATTAAACAGGCACCTTTAGCACTAAAATTTAGCTTCTAACATGAATTGCAAATAGAATGTGTTTATGATAATTCTTAAAATATCTTAAAGTCTGTTTTTCCATTTTTTGTCTTTCTATTTTTAATAATTTCTGTTTTGATTCATTTAAAACTTTTCAAGAATACAAATCTCTCTTTAGAATAGAAGTAATCAGTATATGTTTTTTGGGGAAAATACTATATGACTTTATAGAGTTACAATTTAGAAAGAAATAATAGATGCCTAAATGAGAACGTTATTGGAGAATAATAAGCCTAAACCATGATGTTTCCAAACTACTTTATAAATAGTATAGTGGTAAATTACTTTCCTTGGCACCAGCACACTACTTTTTAAATGAATCGATCCTTAGTAGAGCTGTCATTGATTGGAAAGAAAGGTGAACATCTCACTTTCTATAGTCGTTTATGGTTAGCAGGAGGATGAAATAAATGGGAGCAGAGGACAATAAATGACAGGTTCCCAAGAAGAGAAAGGAAATATGTAGTGGGTCCTTAAGTGTATTGAAGAATTCTTTTTAACCTGGCCAACCTTCTCACAGCAGTCATATGCATTTTACTTACTGTAAACCACCTACTATATTCCCAGGAGCTCAATGACCACTTGGATTTCTTTGATTAACAGGATGGAAAAGAGAGTTGAATTCCAGGGACAAACATCAACAAGATTATGTCTTGTTATTGAGCTAATCCGTTAGGGAGTAGGTGGTCCCACATATTATTATTCATAAGAACTTTAACTAATTAGTTATGCCCTAAATGAAATTTCCAACATGACAGATGGGAATCCAGCCCTTGTGACTCCAATCATAATATATTCTATGGAAGAACATAACAGAACTCTTTTGATCCAACCATCCACGTGGGTTGATGGAAAATATCATTTGCTCTCTAACAGAAACCCACTATAATTAACAATCCCATCTCCTTGAAACACTCTTTTCTTGGCTTCCATGGTATCTGATTCTCTTCACTTTTATTACTGCTTTTGTTTTTATAAGTAAATTCAAAATTTGACTTTAATTGATTTTTATTTCATAGGGATGAAGATCCTTCACCAAGAAAAATTTCTCCCAATTTAATGTTTGATAAACTTTGTTTATATTAAAATAACTCAAGGATACAGAAGACAATGGGATGAGATAAATGAGACTAATGGTTGGTGGGGTGGGGTGCAAATAGTTTAGGTTGATGATATATTGGGTTGGGACTGGTGAAAACTTGCCTGTTAAAATATTTCAGTGAAATAAAAATGAGATTTCTATTTGAAAACTCTGAAATTCTCTTTGATATACTGCTTACTCCATTTGGAAGAGGAAAAGATTTTGAAGGGAAAACATTTAGATAGAAAACATTTTATTTTTATGTGCTGACACAAGCCTATGAAAGTAAAATGCATATGACTGCAAAGGATCATAATCAGAATTCCAGGTACAGCATTTATCTGTTTGGACAAGATAAATATGAGCCAAAGAACAATATTTCTACATGATTTTCCTGGAAGTGATTAAATTGGAGTTCTTTGTGATTTCTGAAATATGATTTTTTTTTTTTTAGGCTTTTATTCTTATGGCCCCAGTGGGCCAGGTTGCTGTTTCCTTTCTTAGTGATTTACTCCAATTCTTTGAAATCTTTCTGGGCCTCTTTATTGCTCCATAATAAAAGTTGTAGCTGTTACACAAAATTACAGCTTGGAGGAATAGGCATAAAGGAAATGGTGGTACTTAGCATGCAGTAGATGGACACAGTAGATGGAGCATCCCTTAAATATTTGAATGGCTGTAATTTCAAAGAGGCGTTTACAATGCAGCTAAGAGTCATTTAATTACTATGTGCCAGCCATGGCACTGAATGCTTTCACACAAATTGCTCCATTTCAGTTTGAATCAACATCATGAAGCAGACGCTGTTAATTATGCTTATCACATTATGCCTGCTTTACAGATGGAGAAATCGAGGTGCAAAGCAGTTAAACATTTCTCCTGAGGACACCCAGATATTACATGGTGGAGCCAGAATTTGAACCTGGGTATTCGGACCTCAGAGTCCCAGCACTAAAGCGCTTCAGCTCACTGCTTCCACTGCTTTGTGTGCCTCTGGCCAACACATGAAACCCGGAACATCGGGATTCACAGCAAGGCAGATGCAGGCTGATTATAAGGAAGAATTTCCTAATAATGATATCTGTGCAAAATAGAGTGGAGTGCCTAGAAAATTAGTAGCTTCCCTGTGGTTGACGTTGGTGAATTAGAGATGGAATGGTGATACTTTGGATACGTTGCAGGGGCTATGTTTACTTCAGGGCAGAGTTGAACTATTACTGAAGTGTTTTGTTATTTGTTTTTTGTTCTGGAGTCTATGAATGTATGATTAAATGTAACGTTTTATGTGGATGTGCCAATTTGTAACTTTGCCAGAAAGAGTTGCTGTGTCTTAGGTGCTCTGCCACGAAGTACCCCAATTTCCTCATCTTAAATGGACCTAGCCACACTTTCTTTTTTCTATATTAGATTAACAATAGAATCTTTATTAGTTAAGGTTCTCCAGAAAACATAACTGATAGAATATCAAGAGATGTAGTATAGGAATTGGCTGATGCAACTGTGGTGATAGGATAGTCTGAATTTCAGCAGGCAGCAAATTGGGAACTCGATGTGATTTATGTGATGGTGCTGTTGAGTTCCCCAGGGGCAGATGGCTGGATGAAGTAAATGTGGAAATTCTTTCTGGTTCTGAAATCCTGGTTGGTTCTCTCTGTGAGGCTTCCACCTGACTGGGAGACAATTCTCATTGTTGAAGGCAATCTCCTTTATTGATTGTAGATGTAATCAGCCAGAGAAGCAATCAATTGACTGATGATTTAAAAACAGGAAATACTCTCACAGTGACTATCAGGCTAGTGCCATAATTTGGCCATATGGACACAGCACACGGAACCTGAGCATTGGAAGAGGAGAAAAAATTAACTGCACTTCAAAGCATAAAAAGATGAAAAAGGAAAGACCAAATATGGGAGACTGAATGAACAGAGAATGGATGTGCCTCTATTCTTTCTAAATTAATAAGTGACCAAAATGGGTACCTGTGAATAGATGCTACTTAGCTTAAAAACAAACGTTAGCTTTCAAAAACTGTTTAAGTCCATTTATTCCTAAATTCTAGATCTCTAAGTCATGTTCAAGCTCTGTGATCTATTTTTATCAAATAGAATAGTGAATCAGTCCTTCAAAGTTTAAAATTTTGCATATTTTCACCCTGATGATGTGTTTCTTATCAAGGATCATTTTCCACAATTGTTTTCAACATTGTACATTTTTCAGCTTCAGTATCTACATTTACCACTTGAACCCATGATACCTGATACTAGTTCTGCTTCTGATGTATACTTTATCAAAGTTACTTCTCATCATTAGCCTCTAATTTATCAAATTCCTAAGTTTCTCCTGAATTTACAGGAGGTTTTCCTATTCTGTGAATTGCTATCTCTAGCTGATTATTAATCAATTGCCAATTTCAATTCACATGTGGAATGATTGACTCTATCCTGTAGACCTGTTCTTACAGTTCAAGCACTCATACTACATGTCTGTGTAATATTTATCATTTTCTTATGCAATACAATTTAATAATTATATCTATTTTAGTTTTCATCATAATCATATGTCCCTTTCTACCAGGACTTTTAAACCTTTAATTGGTTTTTCACTTTATTGGAAAGATGGTGTGATTTTCAGATAGTTTCATGTATGCTGAAATAAAATCTCAGTGGCTTAACACAGCTAAAGTTTATTTAATTGCTCATGTTACATTTCCACTGTGGGTCAGTGGTGGTGCTGGTGGTGTGTCTGCTCCTCCAAGTCATTCCTCACCATCTTTTCAGTTTCTCAGCACGATGCTTCAGAGTTTGCAACTTCAGGGGAAAAGAGGGCAAGAGATCAGCACTGACGAGTCAATTCTTCCCCCTAAAATGGAGCATGATACCCGCCCCCCCCTCCCCCCGTATTTCATTGGCCAAATCAACTAACTTTCTGTACTTACAAGTCACTGGTAATAGTCTACCATATGCTGAGTATTTAATGCTTTTACTCTCAAAACTGAGCCCAATTACATAACGCGTGCCTTAGCACACTAATACGTAAGGTTACAGCTGAGACGAAGATGCCTGCATTTGCAATCTGTTGGTGTTTGGTGGAGTAGATGTACTTGCTCTTGATGAAGTTTTATTGTGTGTCTGTGAGGGTACTTAAGTTGAAAATATGTTAAGCTTCTGTTATTCATTTCAACAACACAAGGCTCGAATGGACCCCTTTGCACTGATGCTCAGTGGTTTTCTGTCAGCTTTACCTCAGAGTCAGTTCAGCATTACCTAAGAGAAATTCTGAGCCACTAGCTCAGTGGAAAGAACTGTGAAATGAGACCCACTCTGTAAAAGTTATTAGGGAGGCAGTGAAGAAGACGTTACTGCTTTAACAAACATAATAATTATTCTAAAAAGGCAGAAGCCCAATGGCATAAGGTTAAATTCTTGGCTTCAGTCTCCACAGAACACATTCAGAAGTGGCCTCATTACCTTTTATTAGTTTGAAATGGACAACCTTTCAGGCTAGTGTTCATTGGTAGATCAAGAGTGTTTACAGAGGCTTCGAGGTCTTTGAAAACTTTCTTGAAATGTGTTTATTTTGGAAATACTTGCACTTCTATATTATAGCATTGCATCCCTTTTCCCAAGAATTCAGACACTCTCTTTATACAATTGAAAGCCTTTACTTTGCTGAAGATTTGCTATTTAGCTTGTTAAAAGTCAATAAATATGAAAGTGACAAGACGTAGAAAGAAACTACCATACTTGTATTTCTGTGGAGATGTGATATTGCCTAAGATGTCCCTCAACAATCCCAGGGACGGTCTGACTAGTACCTACCTTCCCTCCCTCCCTTCTTTCCTTCCTTCCTTTTCTCTTGCTCTCTATCACTCACTTTCTGTTTCTCATTGTCTCTCAGACTTTATATCTCTTTTTCTTTTTCTTTCTCCTTCCCTCTTTACTTCCTTGAAATAACAAGAGATAAAACAATTCTTTCTGAAATGTTTTGCTTGTAAGTCTAGCAGTTAACTCTACATTATTCGACTAATATTCTCTTGGACAATGATTTAAGCATTACAGAAGTGTTTGGAAGGTAGTCAAACTAAATTGCCCCTGTATTTAATTAGATGCTTGTGGAATATATTTTAGAAAAAGAAGTGAGGGTGATAATTAGACGCTTGCTTCCTTTTTTTCTTTTTAACTAACCATTTTTGGGGGGGAAGGTTTTAAGATATAATTTTGCACCAGTGAATAGATTATGTCAGGAGCTGATCTTGAATATAGATGAACAAACACCTAGGTTAGTCAAGTGGAACTTTGTAAATTCCCTTCATCATTGCTGATTCAGGGATTCTTTCTGGTATAAGATAGATATAGAAATCTACATAATTTCCTAGAATAATTGTTTTTCTGGGTGATGGAAAGAATCTCTGGTCACTAATAGGGAGTAAATACATTTTTTAAAGCAAAAAGATGCATAACTTCTAAATGGGCTAACTGTAATAAAAATAATTCTAGCACAGTTCCACAAGTTGGCACGCCCCTTTTGCACCTTGGAAAAAGACACTGAGAGCTGAAGGAAAGCCACTCCTCATTTCAGAAACTGAATTGATTCTGGAAAAGTTTTCTAGTTAATGGAATTGAATTAATAGAAAATATACACTATCCTAAGATGCTTCCATGGCAGAATGTATGAGTAAATGATAAGTTTAATTTAGGACAAATTGAGTCTATAAAAATAAAGCCAATCACAATTTAACCTGAATCCCCCAGGACTTAACTTCCACTGTTTTAATTACCAGATGATCTTTCCAACCAGCTCACAATTTGAGTGCCTCCTTTAACTTTTAAGAAAGCACAGCAACCAGCATATGTTTAGCAATCAAGAGTCCCAAGTGAAGACTTGATTTAATTAGCAAATCAATCATCAGCTTGCCAGTCAAAAATTCTTATGTAAACATTTTAATATTTTGTCTGAAACTGTGGAATTGGCAGTGCAGATCTTCCAAGTTAAACAATATGGGCCAGCTCTGCTGGCTGCACACCTCTTGTTCATGTGCATGGCTCTTTCTGGATCTCTGGCTGAAGTGTCACACCATCTTTGCTGCTTTTCTTTAGGGACTCTTTCATGTGGATCAGAGCATAACATGCTTTTCCAGATGTTCACCCCAACACAATCAAGGTCAGTGGAAAAGCAACCAGTTCCATATTCCTTTATTCACTAAAGAAGTTAATTTTTACTGAGTAGGAGCCAACTGGATGATTTCTTTCATTGTTTTCCTTAGTGATGATAAGTCTGATGATAAACAACCATGCTGAGACTCAGGAAGAGATCTTTGTCATTTATAGAGAACAAGAGCAAGTGAGAGAGATTCATCTAAAAATAAGCATATGAAGCTTCAAGGCAAGGCTTCCCGGACCTCTGGTTGTTAGTATGTGATGCACATCTTACTCTCTCGGGTTGATAAAATTGGTAAAGTTATGTCAGACTGTCAGGCAGGAAGGAGGATGCACAATATGAGAGTACACTAAGGCTTTACAGAGATGGCTGTAAACTTGTTCTACATTTCCTTATTCTCCATTAAAGATGAGAATCTCACATCTTTCTACAATCCCCCGCATGGTGACACTTGGTAGTTGTGATCATGACTTCTCCAATTTTTGATAGTCAGTTTTCCTAGTCTCTGAATGTGCTCAAGACTAAGTATTTTGTATCTCACTTTGTGAAATGACTTGGAAAAAAAGAAAGAAGTTGTGGGGTTTTATAGTGGTATTTTTCTTCAGCTATTATTATTTTTTTCTTCCAGTATGACTCATTCTTTAGCCAATTTCACATTATTTGTTTTCTAGAAGAAAAATATCAATTGTAATATTTGAGAGACTCGTAGAAGATGTATTTTGACAAGGTACCTAAAACGTTCCAAGAGAGGTTATTTGCTTATGCCATACTCAGTGAACTTTAAGGGTCCCGCCCATGTGGTTAACCTGATAGTAGAGTAAACAGGTTTAGCAGATAAAAATGCAGGTTACCTGGTTAAATTCAAATTTCAGTAAACGCTGCATAAATTTGCATAAATTAGGTCCAATATTGCATATAGCATATCTAAAAAAATGTATATCTGGGATTCAAATTTAACTGGGTGTCCTGTGTTTCATCTGGCAAACTCTACTTGATAGGCAACTCTTCTAGGTGCAATTCTTCTCTACAGATGCCGAAGCAAGGATTGTGGAAAACCTTTTTCCAGTGCCACCGTCCTCAAGGACTCTGTGCTGTTCTGCCAACATCTACCTATGAAAGTATGGGCTTTAAATCTTAAGAAATGAGCCAGTGTAACTTTCTACCCTTGGGGAAAGTCCAGGTTAAATTCATTAGGAATTGTAAAGTCAATTTTATAGAAAGTTGGCAGATGGTACCTGGTGCCTAGATGCTATGTCTTTTCAAACATCAGTTCACAGTCCTATATTTTAAAATCTTCCTTAAAACCCTGGTTTGTGAGTAAACAGACCAGTTTTCATTTTGATCTTACCTAGAGGGAGCAAATCTGGGAGGGAGTTATCTAGCATGATGATCATGATATTTTACCTTTGTCCTCCACTCTTCTGCCTGCAATAGAAGATGGCTGCAAGGAGTATAAATTTATCATGAGAGTCAAAGGGAGTTTATCTAGTGAGGATTATGAAATCAACCCATTGCTGTTTCTTCTCCTTATAAGGAGAGGAAATAGCACCAACCTTAGCCATGTATTCAAGGGCATTTCCTAGTTCTCCCATATTTTATCTAGCCTAGGGTAAACTATAGGCCTTCTTTCAGAAATATTTTAGAATGAACCTTTCTTAAGAAAGAAAAATAGGAAACTCACAGCTTTAAAACCTTTAATGTACTTACAGATCCTAAACTTTGCCTCAGTATATACTCTTTTAATATTTGAAAGTCAGTTCTGTGTATAGCATTAGGTTCAGCACTAACAGGTAGAATCGGTATACAAAGACAAAAAGACAGAATTCTTGCTTCACCTTTTATTACAATCTAACAGGGGAAGCAAATGTTTGCACATGAATGAGTAAAGTAATGATGCAAAGTAGTATATGAATAAATGCACAAGTTGGACATAGAAAGAACAAATGCACAGGAATTCAAAGAAGTAGGAAATCCATGTAAGGTTGAGTGGACTTTGGGGATGGGTTTCATGCGAATGAAGGGGTATAGGAAACACCCTTTTTTGTGAAGGAAGAGTGAGAAAAAGCAGGGGCATTTGAGGATCAGTGGGGATGCAGGTCTAGATAGAGGATCATTGTCGAGGTAAATGTAGAAATAAATTCACACAAGAAAATTTATGCATTATTATTAAAATGCTGTGGAATTTGAACTTGGTCCTTTAGGCCATGGGGAATTATTGGGGATTTTTGAATCATGGTTTGACATGATAAAACTAGACAGGAGGAAAAAGACTTAGGTGGATTTTGCATATTATGGTGTGATCGTGTTGGAGTATATTCACTTAGTGTGAACCTGAAAGTCAGCAAATGACCTCTGAATACTTATATATCAAGAAATTAGGGCAGCTGCCGTGGCTCAGCAGGCAGAGCTCCGACCAGCCGTGCTGGAGGTCTGGAGTCCGATCCCTGGTGCCTCCTGCCCATATGCAAATTAAAAAAAAAAAAAAGAAATTAGCACAGATGTAAATACATATAGAGACACATGCATCATGTATATAAAGCATGGTCTCTGTTCTCTGCTTCTCAGAGAAGTACTCTTTACTGTTCCATGCAGTCCTCAGGAAAGCCACATTGACAGCTGAGTGGGTTTCTAATATTACCTCTGTTCTTTGACGACATGACTGCCTCTAAGTCAATCTGTTCATTGTGTTCATTCTGTTTCTTGGCATCCCATCATCACTGCATTACAAAGGGGGAGGGTTGAGAGAACTGCAGCCCTTCTTGTTCAGGAAGAAATTTGCTTTTTTGTAGGATTTGAAGAAAGACTTCATGGCTAGAAATAAATTAAAACCAGAAAGAGTGATCTCCTATGCTACATGCTATATAATTAAAAATAGGTTTTTGAGTGACATAGTTAAATGTTAAAGAAATTCCAGCCACACTAAATTCTGGAACAGTTTCCAGAGACCTCAGGAATGAAAAACTCATTTGGTCTATGCAAGTGGAAAATAAGTTTTCTTTTCTTTTCTTTTTTTTTTAACGTATGCATTTTGAGGGGAAAGCAAACACGTCTACCATGGTGATTTTAATATAAAAAGGAAGTACACTGTAAATAACAGGATTGAAGCTTGGTTTTAAGTACTTTATCCTGTGTTGCAAAAAATAGTTCCAGAATCTTGAGAGAAAAATAATAGGGATAATGTTTTCCTCAAGAATCTTTGAATTTCCTAGTACTTTGTCGCCTCTAGCTTCTTTGTTTTATTACTGCTTGTAAGTTAATCTTGGTTTTTATCCAAAATCTTCTGGGCTGTGTCTCCACAATGAAATAAAATATAGAGGGTAGATTAATTCACATATTTGTCTTAATTCTCTGATGGGCTTAATTTTTGTCTTGAGTTTTTAATGTTTGATTTTTTTCTTGATTTTGATTTTTATCTTGATTTTTTTTATCTTTGATTTTTATCTTGATTTTTATCCAAAGTCCTATTGGCTGTGTCTCCACAATGAAACGAAAAATAAAGGATGGATTAATTCACATACTTGCCTTAAGTCTCTGATATGCTTTCGCTAACAAGAAGCCAATATCTAGGGTCTTATTGTATAAATAGATAATTCAAGTATGGCTTAAATCATGATCTTTCAAGAGAGATTTGGCACCTCCTCTTAAGGTGAAGCTGTCCATTCATCTTAACTCAAATCTGTATTGGAGAATGGAGAGGAAGACATTAAAGAATCAGTAAGTTATTTATGTACCTACTACTTATGTGTTATGGTTGAAAATTGTAATATTTTTCATAAAATTTAATGGGAGAAAACGTACTTATGTTTGGGGATTCCCTGAGGAAGTGATATTTAAGCTGAAAGTGAAAGATTAATAGGTTCTAGCTAGGTGAAGGGAGATGTGGGACAAGAAAGAGAGAATTCTAGGCAGAGGAAGCTGCATATGAAAAGTACCCAATGCAAGAAACTGGCACATGAAGAATGAAAAAAGCCAAGAATTATTGGAACTCCTGGACTGTGATAAATTATATAATTTTTTCACAGTTATTCATTCCCTACCTACCCTTGCCATGCCTTCTTGCACCATTGACTTTGGACTTGGCCATTCTTTGGGAAATGGAATGTGAATGACTCGATATTTTTCATGTATGAGTTAAAGCTTTAAATGCAATTACATGGCTTAGCTGGGGCCCATTTTTTTCTGCCCTAAGCCTTGGTGGACTAGCATGAACTGGACAGAAGTCATTCCTTTAGCCTGTATCCCCATTTGTGAGGACAGTGGTATGGAATCACAATTCCCATATAGCCTGGGGAAGAACCAGAGTTTCAAGTGGCCCAGAATAACATGGCAGATGTCCCTTTGGGGATGAAAGCCTTTGAGATTTCTGGAGATTGTTTGTTAGACATCATTAAAGCAACAGAAGCTTTAATACTGAAGATACTGAAGAACCAAACACCAGAGAGATGGAAAGAGGCCAGACAATGCAGATGATGGTGGTTTGATCTGGTGTTGAGGGACTAGAGAGATGGGGAGGATTAGGTGGATAGGAGAGAGATTTACAAAGTAGAGGTATCAGGGCTTGGTTTTTCACTGGCTATGAGACATGAGGGAGGGGGAGATTTCAAAGATGACTTCCAGATTTCTTAAATTGGGCAATACACTGAGAGAGCAGTCACTGATGAGGTCGATTCTGAATGGATGGAAAATTCTGAATTTGAATTATAAATTGTTTGAGGACAACTGCTAATGCTATTAAGATTTTACTTTGTGTGTTGTGACAATTTGTAAAATAAATTGCATCAAACATTTATCAAAGTTATTTTAAAATAGCATAGGATTTCAGTACATTTTTCTTACATGGAGATAAATTTTTCTCGAGTGTTTCTGTTGATAAAGAGTTCACAGACTTGAATCGGAGAGAACACTCATGTTTGGCATAAATATTCACTCATGCACACAAGATCAGAGCTTGTGTTGTAATTTTGTACTTCATCCCTACATCTTTTTATTGGTGGAAAATACTAATTCTAGAGATATATCCTCATACTATTCAATGACTTTATTGCCGTGTTAGAAAGAAGTTAATGTGATTCACAGTTTCAACATGGAGAAACATTTATATTACAAATTCAGTAGTGAAGGAATGTTTATTCTGGGACTGCCCTGTGGTATGTTAACAGGCTATAACAAAGTTATTTCATTTAGTCCTCATAAACAAGTGCTTTTGCCTTGGTCACAGAGTCATTTTGTTTTGGTAACAGTTTCTTCCTAATACACTACATTTCTGAACTATACCAATCATTAGATCATGGCTTTTTTTTTTTTTTTTAGAAATTTTAGTGTTTTGTTGAATTTATTAAGTCTGAGTGATAAATATCAATTCCTTTACAGTCACAGCAACATACACAACCAAATTATGCTGTTGTCCTTTAAGGCAGTCACTTAGAGAACCTGGCACCTTTTAGAATCAGTGCTGCCAAATTACCTCATACATTGTACAGCCCCAAAAGAGACATGATATCCTTACTTTTTAAACGTATTTTGTTGGAGAACTTGTTGGTTTGCAGAAAAGTCATGCAGAAAGTACAGAATTCCCATATTCCCGTTTCACACACTCAATTTTTCCTATTATTAGCACTTTGGATTAGCGTGTATCTTTGTTACAGTTGATGAAACAATTATGATTATACTATTGCAGAAAAGTCATGCAGAAAGTACAGAATTCCCATATTCCCGTTTCACACACTCAGTTTTTCCTATTATTAGCACTTTGGATTAGCGTGTATCTTTGTTACAGTTGATGAAACAATTATGATTATACTATAACTATAGTCCATATTTTACATTAGAGCTCACTCTGTTGTACAGAATGGTTTTAAAAACTTTTATTCTAGTAATATGAAAAAATATATATTCAATCTAAAATTTCCCCTTTAACTACCTTTAAATAAATAATTCAGTGGAGTTGATTACATTCACAATGCTGTGCTATCATCATCACCATCCACTACCAAAACTTTTCTATCACCCCAACTGGGAATTCTTTACCAATTAAGCATTAACTGTCCGTTCACTACTCCCACCCCATCCTCTAACCTGAGTTCTGACTTCTGACCCTATGAACTTACTCATGCCAATTATTTCATATCAGTGAGATTATACAATATTTGTCTACTTTATTTCATTCTGTTGAGTGAAGTAAATTATGTCTCCAGGGCTCATCCGTATTGTCACTGGTATCAAAATTTCATTCTTTCTAAAAACTGAACAAAAATCCATTGCCTGTATATACCATATTTTGTTTATCCATTCATCTATTGCTAGACACTTTGGTTACTTCCAATTTTTGGAAACTGAATCATGCTGCTATAACATCAGTGTAAAAATATCTGTTTGATTCCTGCTTTCAATTCTTTTGGGTATATAACTAGAAGTAGTATTATTAGGTCATATGGTAATTCTATATTTAACTTAAAAGAGGAAACACCAAACTCTTTTCCACAATGGCTGCAGCATTTCACATTCCACTAACAATGAATGAGTGTTCTTATTTCTTCACAACCTCGCCAATATTTGTCATTTTCTTTTTTTGTTTAATAGCAGATAATCAGTAGGTGTGAAGTGGTATCTCATTGGTTTGTCCTTCCATTTATTTAGGTCTTCCTTGATTTCTTTTAGTAATGTTTTGTAGTTTTCTGCGAATAAGTCATTTGCATCCTTGGTTAAATTTATTTCTAGATATTTGATTCTTTTAGTTGCTATTGTAAATGGATTTTTTTCTTGATTTCCTCCTCATATTTCTCATTACTAGTGTGTAGAAACACTACTGATTTTTGTGCATTGAAAGCACTACTGATTTTTGTGCATTAATCTTGTATCCTGCCATGTTGCTGAACTCATTTATTAGCTCTACTAGCTTTGTTATAGATTTTTCAGAAGTTTTCACATATGGGACTATCTGCAAAGAGTGCAAGTTTTACTTCTTCCTTTCCAATTTGGGTGCCTTTTATTTCTTTTTCTTGCCTAATTTTTCTTGCCAGGGCAAGATAATACAAGAGAAGAAAATTACAGACCAATTTCTCTTATGAATATAGATAAAAATCCTCAGCAAAATATTTGCAAATCGAATCCAACAGAATGTGAAAAGAATTATACACCATGATCATGTAGACTTTATTGCAAGTATGCAATGGTGGTTTAACATAAGAAAATCAATTAAGGTAATATATGCCATCAACATAACAAAGGGAAAAACAAAACACATGATCATCTCAGTTGATGCGGGAAAAGGCATTTGGCAAAATTCAGCACTTGTTCTTGATAAAAACATTTAGGAAAATAAAAATAGAAGGAATTTTCCTCAACATAATAAAGGGTATATCTGAAAAACACACAGCTAATGCCATATTCAGTGGTAAAAGCTTTCCTTCCAAGATCTGGAACAAGACGAGGATGTCCCTTGTCACCACTGTTATTCAGAATTATACTACAAATTCTAGCCAGAGCAATTAAGCAAGAGAGAAATAAAAGGTATCAGAGTTGGAAAGGAAGAAGTAAAGCTTTCCTTATTTGCAGGTGAAATGACCTTACATACAGAAAGACATGAAAAATTGACAACACTTCTAGTAAACCTAATAATTTCAGCAGAGTGGTTGGGTAGAAGATCAACAACAACAACAAAAAACAGTTGTGCTTATACACACTAGTAATGAGGAAGCTAAGGAAAAAATTAAGAAAAATTCCATTTACAATAGCAATGAAAAGAATCACATCTATAGGAATACATTTAACGTAGATTATAAAGGATTTAGTACACAGAAAATTTAAAAGTATTGCCAAGATAAATCAAAAGAGACCTAAATAAATGGAAGAACATTCCATGTGCATGAATTGGAAGCCTAATATTGTTCAGGTGTCAATTCTAACCAAAACAGATTCAAAGCAATCCCCCCCAAATTCCAACAGCCTACTTTCAAGAAATGAAAAAAGCCAAATTAATTCAGAAGATTAAGGGGCCCAAATGGCCGTAAACATTTTGAAACAGAAGAACCAAGTTGGAGGACTCACACTTCCTGACTTTAAAACATATTTCAAATCTGCAGTGGGCTAAGCAGCATGGTATTGGCACAAAGATAGATATATTGATCAATGGAATTGAATTGAGATTTCAGAAATAGACCCTCAAACCTATGGCCAATAGATTTTTTTTTTTAAACAGTAGTTAATTTAAAAAAAATTTATTTATTAATTAAAAAAAAGAAACAAAATAAAACAACATACATAATCAGTAATTCACAATATCATCACTTAGTTGCATATTCATCATTTCTTAGAACATTTGCATTAATTCAGAAAAAGAAATAAAAAGACAATAGAAAAAGAAATAAAACGAACACAGGAAAGAAAAAAAAAAGATTATACCTACCATACCCCTTACCCCTTGCTTTCATTGAT
>PVIY010009695.1:50962-71749 GCA_004026745.1 Myrmecophaga tridactyla | reverse complement strand
TCGAGTGAATGGATGAACACATAAACAAAATGTAGTATATCCATACAATCGAATATTAATTGGCCAGAAAAAGAAATGAAGTTCTGATGCATACTACATCATGGATAAGTTCCTGAAAACATTATACTGAATGAAATAAGCCAGACACAGAAGGACAAATATTACATGATTCTACTTATGTGAAGCATGTAGAATAAGCAAATTTATAGAGACAGAAAGTAGATTAGAGGTTACCAGGAGCCAGAGGGAGGAAAGAAATAGGGAGTTATTGCTTAATGGATATAGAGTTTTTGTTTGGAATGATGAAAATATTTTGGAAATAAATAGTGGTGATCAGGGCACAACATTGTGACTAGAATTAATGCCACTAAATCGTAAATTTAAAGAGTTAAAAGTGGTCAATTCTTCATGTCTTTTGCCAATTTAAAATTACTTTAAGAATTGCTCACATAGTATAGGAGCCCATAGTTTTTAAAGGTTTCCCACGCGTTAGGGGAAATAATAAATTAATACTTTTTTTAAAAGCTCTAATCCTGTAGAGCAAAAGTGGTCAAGTTCCTAATCTGTAACTTAATTGAAAAAGAAATCCTAAAGTACCTTTCAATCACTTTCAAATCCCTTAGGAGATAGATTTCCTCAGATACACAAAAACACGTACACACTAATAATTTCATATTATATATTCCTTTTCTGATTTCTTATATTAAAAAGCAATTTCCCCTGGAACAATCAGTTTCAAGCAAACAAGGGACTGTCAGAAGGTCGCAGATATTTATGTAAGAAGTCCCGGATCACTGATTCCCAATCCAAGTCCCGTACAAACCTCAACAACTTGGGGCGAGGGGCATGGGGGTGGGGGGGTTAATCTCATTCATCCCAAAGTACCCAGCCCTTTATTAAAGGGGGGTTAATATTGTCAAGTATGACTTCAGGTCTAGACTTCAGGTCTATTCATTCAATTTAAAAAGACAATTGTAGGAGAAAAAAATTAAAAAGCCAGTTATAGAAATTGGGCATAAGCAGAGCATATGACTAAAAATGCTAATGAATTGTCCTCAAAAGTTTATATATATTTATATATATCCTCATGTATTCTTAGTGTTTACTAGCTGTAAGAGTAAGGGGAAATAATAAATTCACAATTTTTTTTAGATTTTATTTAGATTCCATATTGATGACTTCTATTTGTTTCCTCACTTTATTTAGATAACGAAAAAGTGTATTCACTTAGGTGGGGTGAAGTTAACTTAATAGGCAACTGCTCTAAGTTTTACCCACATCGCTACTATGAAAAAGAAATGCAATGTGCAGGTAAGTACCAAGTGGTTTCTCTGAGAGGTATGTTTTTATACCCCCTACCAAACTGGGCTGGGGTCCCTTCCATTCGGCTTTCTGCTATTGCATCGTCAAACTCGTCCAGTCCCTTTCCCTGAGATCATGTCCCCTCCTTCTGATACTGATAAAAAAGACCTTTCTTAAGCTACTATATAGCAATACAACAAGATGATTAAGAGCACAGACTCTGGAACCACACTGCATGTATCCCAGTTTTCATCAATTGTAGTCCCATGACCTTGAGCAAGTCTCATCTGCAAAATTGGAAATCTTCATAGATAAGAGAACTGAAGTGCAGAGCAGTTATGTAATTTGCCCACAGTCTTGCAGGCAAGAAGCAGTGTATCCAGGATCAAAACTAGACTACTTATAAATACAAATCCAAGTTATCCCATCTCAAATGCCACTATTTAGAAGTAAATTCTCCCTCCTCAGGAATCACATTGCATCTCTTATATCTTCTAACATCTCCTCTTACATCACAGTGATACTAATGACCCTATCTAACATAACTATAGCATTTCCTACTTTTGGTGATGGCCCAAAGGCAGGGTACCAGTCAACCAGGGTACGTTTAGGATGCTTTATTGAAACCATTTATAAATAGCGTAATGCTGAAGAAGGCAGAATTATTGGCATCCTATAACTTCTTGGATCCACTGAAGCAAAAATCTTGGAAAGTCACAGGAGTGAGAAGAAAGTAAACAGACTACTCCGTGGCCCCTCCCTATCTTGAAATGGAGTTCAGGATTACAGTGGACAAAAGGAGAAAATGGCACAAAATCTGCTAGGAACCAATATCACAGTAAAAAAGACAAAATCTAAGGTTCCCTGTCTGGGTTCAAGTCCAGGCCCTGCCATTTATTAGCTGTGTGACCTTGGACAAATTAATTAACCTCTTAACCTCTCTGTGTCTTCTTTGCCCCATGGGATAATAATGATACCTAACTCATAGGATTGCAGAGATGATTAAAAGCATGAATCGCTAATACATATTAAGGATTCGTTAAGCATTAGGTATCACTATTATTTTACCATCCAAAAATGAGTACTACTTTGCCATCTCCCCCCAATCTAGAATTGCATAAAGTAGATGGAGCAGAAAGAAAACTTGTTAAACTTGAGGAATGAGTAGAAGACATCAAGTAGTCCCAACTTGTCTCTCTCCAATTTCATGGCCCCATGAGGGGCCGGTAACAAGGGAGAAGATACACTATTTCCTATTAGGAAAGTGTTAGGAAAGCCTAAGTGGTTCAATGCTTCAGTGGGGGAGGTAGGTCAAGGACATGGTGGCTTTGACAAGTGGAAGTACATGTGCACTTTTCTTTTTCCCTTTTCTTTCTCAGGTACAAGTGATGGTTCCATTGATGCCTGTAAGGGGGACTCTGGAGGTCCTTTAGTCTGTACAGATGCTAACAATGTGACTTATGTCTGGGGTATCGTGAGTTGGGGTGAAAACTGTGGAAAACCAGAGTTCCCAGGTGTTTACACCAAAGTGGCCAACTATTTTGACTGGATTAGCAATCATGTGGGAAGATCTCTAATTTCTCAGCACAATGTTTAAAACTGTGCTCTCCCTCTTCTTTCTACCATTTTCTACTATTAGATCCATTTTAATTGAAATGAAAAAGCATGTGAGTAATACTTCTCTAGGTAAAATCAAGCAAATTTTATTGGATATTTTTAAAGGTCCCTACAGTTGCTATTTTGGAATCTTGCTGTATAATCTGCAAATAAAAGCTTTAGGCACACATAAAAGTTCATTTATCAGAAACTTAATTAAATTATCTCCTTGTACAGAAGTGGTGTATTGACTATACTAAAGATTTAGCAAGGGTATGAATCTGGAGTCAGATTAGCTTGGGTTCAAACCCCAGCTCTTTCACCTAATAACTGCTTGACCTGGGCGAGTTGTTATCCTCTTTGTGCCTCATTTTTCAAATGCAAAATTGAAACTGGAATTTTGTGAAAATTAAACTATATGCTTAAGTAAAATGTTAGGCATAGTACTTGTCACGGGGTAATGACACTTCACCGCTCTCGTGGCATTTCTCTACTTCAAGGACTAAACTTCTTGAAAAATTTGTCTTCACTTCCTCTTTTCTCAAGTTCTCTTTGACATTCCCTCTAAACCACTCCATGGATATTTCAGCATGACCAGTGACCTCCAGGATGTCATAGCCACAGTCACTTAACTGTTCTCACCTCCTCTGACCCCCAGCAGCATCAGACACAGCTGACCACTCTTGGTCACGCTCCTTCCCTCACCTCCACCAATATCTTGTCTGCTCATCCTCCTTCTCAGCCTTTTCCTCCTTGCCACTTCTCTCACTTTGCACTTTCCTAATGCTCTCACCGAGTCTCACTAATGTGATGCCAGTAACTCACAAATCCCTACCTCCAACCCTGACCTTTCCTTGAACTCCAGACCAGTATATCCCACTTAGCTCTTGACATCTCCATCTGCAATATCTAATAGCATTTCAGAAGAAACGTTGCCAACCCACACTCTTGATTGCCCCTCCCTAAACCTGCTCCTCCCCATCCTGGTAAACGACACTGCCCTACACTTACGGCTCCTCTGTAGACGTACAATGTCTCTCTATCACTACACCCTGCTTTAAGCATAGTACTTGTCGTATCAACCAACATATTCTCGTTTTTTGGTTGTTTATTGTCTACTCATAACTCAAAAGGCTGTGGATTCTTTTGCCTGATGTGCTCAATAACCAATTCCTGAGACACTGGGGTTTCAAAGAGAGAAAGAGTTTATTACTAAGCATGTAGTAGGAGAGCAGATGGCTTATTGACCCCAAATCTGTCTCCCAAAAACTGCAGTAATTCTGTTAGATTTATTAGAGAAAAAGATGGGCAGGGTTTAGGATAATCTAATTACTGAGCATGTGCAGATTGATTACATGCTTAGTCACAGAACCTATGTAATAAAATAGTGGCCTTAAGATCATGATGGGCATGATTTTTAGTATTATAATGATGTATAGGTGACTTGTTGGTTAAAGTCTAAGCTATTGTGCATATCAGGCAGGCCCAGTTTAGTTAGAGCCAGTCTTGGTTATCAAAATAACTTTGGACTTGGGGTTTAGTTCTAGGTTGACCCAAGACCCTTCATTGATAAACCTTAGGGGCTGTCTTTAGTGATTACAAGACTCTAAAGTTGAAAAAGTGGATACCTGGGTAAAAATGAACGTTAGTCACAAGGTTTTTATAATCACAGGGACAGAAGATAAGGGCTATACAATCGTTATCAGAGATCAAGGTAACTGGATTACAACTGAGAGATTTCAGGAATTTCCCTCTATCTCCTCCAATATACCAGAAAGCAAAAAAGAATACCTATATAATGATTCAGCAATCAAAAGCATCCTTTAAATCCTGATTTCTTTGTTACATACCTCTTCTTCATACTGCCCCTCCATCCCCCACTATAATGTAAGATACGTGAAAAGAGAGACCTTGTCTGCCTTCCTTTTGACTGCAGTCCTAGCACTTGGTTCATAGAAGATGCTCAGTGAATTAACATTATGTTTTTAAAAGCAGAGCTTTCATCATCCTGCTGACAGATGTCTATTTTTTTCGTAAATATTAACTTCAATGTGGTTTCTGAATCCAGTCTTGTATAAAGCCCAGTTGTTTTACTAATGGAAATACCCATTACTACATATATCCCCAAATCAGCTGCTGCCCAGATTTTTTATTTCTTTTGCCTTCAAATACAGGTCAGTATTAGGATATTGTATTGCTGGGTAAGAATGAATCCACAATGGCAGCTTAAATGACAGTTGTTTATTTTGCTGATGAATCTGTGTTGATTGGGCTCAGCCAGGTAGTTCTCATTCTGGTCTCTCGGGCAGTTGCAGCCAGACAAGACCAGGGCAGTGCTCATCTCAAAGGCTTCTTCATTCACATGGGCTGGGAAAACTATAACAGCCAGAGCTCCTCAGACATCTCTCTGTGTGGTCTCTTCACACGGGTCTCAACATGCTGGACTCAGAGTTGCCGGAATTCTTTCATAGCAGCTAATGAGACAGTCCCAAGAGAACTGGCAGAAACTTCACAGCCTTTTCTAACCTAGCCTTGGACGTGACACAGCATCACTAAGATGCTAAGACTAGCCCAGGTTCAAAGAAAGAGGGCATAATCTGTTTCTTGAAAGGAGGGGTATCAAAGAATTTGTGGGCTGGTTTTAAAACCACCTTGTCCTGACCCAGCAATCCTGGAGCATGTGGCACCTTAAAAGATGTCTGTGTATGAGGCAAAAGGAGAAAAGTACTAAGGGCTTGTATTAGCTAGGATTGGCTAGAGAAACAGAATCAGCGGGAAATAGCTATAAATATAAAGTGTATAAAAATGTCTCATGTAACCGTGGGGATGTAAGAGTCCAAGATCTGTAGGGCAGGCCACGATCTGACAGTTCCAATGAAGGTGCTCAACAAACTCTCAGGAGAGGCTGGCTGGCTGAAGCAGGAAGTGTGACTATCTCTCCTGAATCCTTAAAAACCCTCTGGTGAATAGATTAAGTCAGCTGTGATGCAGCCAACATGGTGATGATTTAAGTCCATGAAATGTCCTCACAGCAACAGAAAGGCCAGCACTTACCCAACCAACCAGGCACCACCACCTGGCCAAGTTGACACATGAGCCTGATCATCACAGTCCATTCCTTGTCAACTTGGCAATTATATATATCATCTTAAACCATACTTAATCTCTAAGTAGAGAACAATAGCAGACACATTTTTTCCTTACCTAACAATGCTCAACTGTCCTGCATACAACCAGAAACACATTAAATCTTTCCAGAATAGGGTGCAAGTCCTTGGGTAATATTCACTCTTAAGCTTGATATCTTACAACTTAAATACTAAAACTTATGTCATATGATAAAGGAGATCAAATAAAGAGGAAAATAAAGATATCTGATTTATGTATTAAATATAGATACTAATTACAAAGCAAGGAAGAAATACTCATACCATTACAATTCTCACAGTCGTAGTTCATATTTATCACTACCTTCTTCCACTACCCATTCCATGTTCCCTTTACCCTCAGCAGGCATCTCAGCTGGCCGTGGTTCTTTGCCTGATTGGGTGATCCAAACCTTCATTCTTGAAATTTCAGAGCCATTGGTAATCCTGCCTGGATTAGATTGTTGCAGAGTTCAAGGTCGCAGGGACAGGAAGCAAAAATTTTCCTAGTGGATCACTAGGGGTAATAGTGAGTGGTGCCACTCCCATTTCCACCCCTTGATAGCTGGACCCATGGATCCTAGCTATGGGGGAAACAGCACCATACAGTGGACACTGACTCAGAGCATACACAGCCACCTGGAGAACATTACCCCAGCCCTGCAAGGTTTTGCCATCTAGCTGGCACTGTAATTGAGTTTTCAAAAGACCATTCCACCATTCTGTCAACCCAGCTGCCTCTGAATGATGGGGAACATGGTAAGACCATAGAATTCCATGAGCTTATGTCCATCCTGCACTTCATTTGCTGTGAAGTGGGTTCCTTGATCAAAAGCAATGCTGTGTGTGGAATACCATGATGGTGGAAAAGGCATTCCGTAAGTTCTCAGATAGTAGTTTTGGAAGAATTATTGCATGCGAGGAAAGCAAACCCATATCCAGAGTTTGTGTCTATTCCAGTTAGAACAACTCACTACCCCTTCCATCACAGAAGTGGTCCAATGTAATCAGTCAGCCACCATGTAGCCAGTTGATCACCTCAGTGAATGGTGCCATATAGAGGGTTGAGTGTGGGTCGGCAGATTAGGCACTCAGCAGTGGCTGTAGCCAGGTCAGCCCTGGTGAGTGGAAGTCCATGCTGCTGACTGAGCCCATGCATAATCTCCATCCCTACCACAAAGGTGACCACTTTTGTTCATGAGCCCACTGGGCAATGACAGGAGTTGTTGGGGAAAGAGGCTGACTGGTATCCACAGAACGGGTCATCTTATCCACTTGAGTATTAATCCTCTGCTGAAGTCACCTTCTGGTGTGCATTAATGTGGGACACAAATATCTTCACATTTTTAGCCCACTCAGAAAGGTCTATCCACATCCATCTTCCCCAGACCTCTTTGTCACTAATCTTCCAATCATGCTCTTTCCAAGTTCATTCAGCCAAACCATTAGCAACAGCCCATGATTTACTATACAAATGCACCTCTGGCCATTCTCCTTCCCAGCAAAATGACCAATCAGGTGCACTGCTCGAAGTTCTACCCACTGGGAGGGTTTCCCCTCCCCACTGTCCTTCAGGGACATCCCAGAAAGGGGTTGTAGTGCAGCTGTTCACTTTTGGGTGGTACCTGCATGTAATGCAGAACCATCTGTAAACCAGGCCTGAGTTTTCTCTTCCTCAGTCAAGTCACTGTAAAGAACTCCCCAAGAGGTCATAGCTCTAGCCTGGGAAAGAGAAGGTAACATGGCAGAAGTGGAGACCATGGGCATTTGGGTCACTTCCTCATGTAACTTACTTGTGCCTTCAGGACCTGTTCTAGACCTATCTTGTATATACCATTTTCGTTTTACAATAGAGTGCCGCTGCACACGCCCAACTCTATGGCTTGGTGGGTCAGACAACACCCAGCTCATGATAGGCAATTCAGGTCTCATGGTAACTTGGTGGCCCATGATTAAGTGTTCAGTCTCTACTAAGACCCAGTGGCAAGCCAAAAGGTGTTTCTCAAAAGGAGAGTAGTTATCTGCAGCAGATGGTAAGGCTTTGCTCCAAAATCTTAAGGGTTTGCATTGAGATTCATTCCCCTATAGGGGCCTGCCAAAGGCTCCAGACAACATCTCTATTTACCGCTGACACTTCCAGCACCATTGGATTTGCAGAATCATATGGTCCAAGTGGCAGAGCAGCTTGTGTAGCAGCCTGGACCTGTTGCAGAGCCTCCTCTTGTTCAGGTTACCACTAAAAATAAACTGCTTTTCTGGTCACTCAGTGTGCCAGTTTGAAAATGTTTATGTACCCTAGAAAAGCCATGTTTTAATCTTAATCCCATTTTGTAAAGTCAGTCATTTCTTCTAATCCCTATTTAGTACTGTATGTTGGAAACTTTAGTTTATCTCCATGGACATGTGACTCTCTCATGAGTGGGTGTCAAATTGGATTAGGTGGACACGTGTCTCCACCCATTCCAGGTGGGTCTTGATTACTTTACTGGAATCCCATAAAAGAGAAAACATTTTGGAGAAAGATGAAGATTCGGAGAGAGCGGAGCAGAATGACATAGCCATGAGAAGCAGCGAGTCCACCAGCCAGTGACCTTTGGAGATGAAGAAGGAAAATGCCTCCTGGGGAGCTTCATGAAACAGGAATCCAGGAGTGAAAGCAGGAGATGATACCATGTTCACTACATGCCTTTCCCAATGAGAGAGAAACCTTGACTATGTTTGCCATGTGCCTTCTCACTTGAGAGAGAAACTCTGAACTTCACTAGCCTTCTTGAACCAAGGTATCTTTCCCTGGACATCTTAGATTGGACATTTCTATGGAATTGCTTTAATTGGGACATTTTATCAGCCTTAGAACAATAAACTAGCAATTTATTAAATTCCCCTTTTTAAAAGCCATTTCGTTTCTGGTATATTACATTCTGGCAGCTAGCAAACTAGAACACTTGATAAATGGGTCAGAGAAGCACACCCAAATGAGGAATATGTTGTCACCAAAATCCAAAGAGACAACTAGGCATTGTGCCTCTTTTTTGGCTATAGGAGGGGCCAGATGAAGCAATTATCCTTCACCTTAGAAGGGATATCTTCACATGCCCCACACCACTGGACACCTAGAAATTTCACTGAGGTGGAAGGCCCCTGTATTTTTGTTGGATTTATCTCCCATCCTCTAACATGCAAATGCTTTACCAATAAGTCTAGAGTAGCTGCTCCTTCTTGCTCATTAAGTTCAATCAACATGATATCATCAGTATAGTGTGATGTTTTGTTGGATAGAGAAACGATCGAGTTCCCTGCAGACAAGATTATGACATAGGGCTGGAGAGTTGATATGCTCCTGAGGTAGGGCAATGAAAGCATATTGCTAACCTTGCCAGATGAAAGCAAACTGTTTCTGGTGGTCCTTACTAACAACTATTGAGAAAAAAGCATTTGCCAGATTAATAGCTACATACTAGGTACCAGAGGATGTGCTGATTTGCTCAATCAATGATACTATATCTGGAACAGCAGCTGCAATTGGAGTCACCACCTAATTGAGTTTATGATAATCCACTATCATCCTCCAAGACCCATCTGTTTTCTGCACACCCAAATAGGAGAGCTGAATGGGGATGTGGTGGGAATCACCACCCCTGCATCCTTCAGGTCCTTAAGAGTGGCACTAATCTCTGCAATCCCTCCAGGAACCCAGTATTGCTTTTGATTTACTATTTTGCTAGGTAGGGGGCAGTTCTAATGGCTTCCACTTGGCCTTTCCTACCATAATAGCCCTCACTCCATGAATCAGAGAGCCAATGTGAGGATTCTGCCAGTTGCTCAGATTGTCTATTCTCACTATGCATTCTGGAACTAGGGAAATAACTGCAGAATGGTCTGGGGAGCCACTGGACCCACTGTGAGATGGACCTGAGCTAAAACTCCATTGATCACCTGACCTCCATAAGCCCCCACTCTGCCTGGTGGGCCAGGGTGATGTTTTGAGACCCCAGGAATTAATGTCACTTCTAAACCAATGTCTAGTAATCCCCGAAATATCTGACCATTTCCTTTCCCCCAGTGCACTGTTACCCTGGTAAAAGGCTGTAGGTCTCCTTGGGAAAGGCTTGGAGGAAGATTAACAGTATAAATTTGTGGTGGTGTAACAGGGTCCTCCCCAAAGGGACCTGGCTTTCCCCTCACTCAAGGGGCTCTGAGTCTGTAAACTGTCTCAAGTCTGGAAATTGATTAAGGGGCTGTGACTCTGTTTCTGTAATTCAGGTTAGACGTCTGTTCACTTGACTTAGAACTCTTCTGCTTATACAGCTCAGACAAGAATTTAGTAGACTGCCCATCTATTGTACTTCTAGGTACCCCATGATTTAGTAGCCAACACCACAAGTCTCTGCGAGTCAGATTATTTTGACTCCTGCTTTGAGTCTGCTGTCCTTTATGATAGCCATGCCCACCTTGTCTTTTGGTGATTAAGTGCTGCCTGGCTTCTGCCAACTCGGGATCTGATTATCCCCATTGTATTTATGGATTCCAGCTGAGTGACAGCGTTCCCACAGTAATATCTGACCTGCAGAGAAGGGCAACTACAGAGCTCTTCAGGGATGATGGAGCTAGTCTCACATTTTTATTTCTCATAGTTCTGGTAAAAGGTGTGTCTTCTGGACATTCCTGGGGTATATGAGCAGGCTTTCCACCATAAAGCCAGTCTAACATTCCAATCTCTCTAAGCTGTTGGATCCCCTCATCTACATCATACCAGGGCAGTTCTGGCATTTCAACCTCAGGTAATGTTCATCTACTTTTGATCCATGTTTCAGCTACCTGCAAACAAACTCTTAATGCCTTTTCTAACCCCTCAAGCTGTAACATTGAATGTAAAATCTCTATTTAGTGGGCCCATATCAATAAATTCAGCTTTATATTCCTTCCACCATCATCCCATACCCTTAAAATCCATTCCCATACATATTCCCCTGATTTCTGTCTATATAAATTAGAAAACTCATGCAGTTCTTTTGGAGTATGGTGTACCTTCTCATGGGTGACACTTTGTACCTCACCTTTTAGGGCCTGTTGGGACTTCAGTCTAGTTCTAGGTCTGGAAGAAAAGAGGGGTTGTAGGGGTGGGTCCTGAAAAGAATTAGAAGTATCTTCCAAGCTAATTACTTCAGAGCATTCATTTGCAGTTTCATCTGGTGAAAGAGGATTAATCACTCCAGGCAGAGGTGCAAGTTCTGTTTCCCAATGGGGGGTAACTATGTGTTCCACAGGCACTGAAGGGTTAATCCCTTCAGGTAGAGGTTAAGTGGTCAACTCCTCAGAGCAGGCTGGAGGTGGGGTGACTATGTCCTCAGGGCGGACTATTACAGGGTTATCTAGAAAAAACTCAGCATGACCTTGGGTTTCAGCCTCTCCACAGACATCATTATCAATCCATATGTCACAATCTCATTTTTTAGGGTCCCGCTCCTTTCCAATCAATGCTCTCACTTGAACGGCAGACACCATGCAAGGTTGAGATTTCAGTTTATGTTGTAAACTTGGTACTCTAACAATGAGACTCAGTCTGATTTTCAGAGATCTCAAGTCTGTGACTATAGGAAATAAGATTTTCCTTCAGGACACTCATAGAATCTTTTACATCTGTCATATGGCATGGCACGTAAGCTTCTCATTTAAAGTCTTCAGCTCATTCCTTTCCTTCATCAATGTATCCAGCATATCTAACAACAACCAGCCAACATCTCTATACCTCTGAATTCCATAAAACTCTGTAAAAGTGTCGAAAACATTATCACCCAGAGCCTGGCCTCATATAAGCATACAATTAGCAGAATCGAATGGTGATATTTTGGGGTATCTCTTTTGCCAGCTCACCCCATGGACTGGCAGTGTCATCTTGATTATGGGAAACAGAGTCGTTAGTGCCTTTGAGTCCAGTCAGAGTAGAAAACCAGATGTAAAAACTGATTTTTAGGATTCTGTTTCTTAAGAACCACTCCAGGTACCAAGCTGTATTATCTAGGCTTCTCTAGAGAAACAGAATCAGCAGGAGATATCTGTAAAAATAAAATTTATAGAAGTGTCTCATGTAACCATGTGAATGTTAGAGTCCTAGATCTATAGGGCAGACTGCAGGCTGGCAGCTCCAGTGAAGTTCCTCAATGAACTCCACAGGAGAGGCTGGCTGACTGATCTGGGTAGGAGCAGTATCATGGCCCTCCCAGGGATTGAGCCAGCCTGCAATGTGACCTGAGACTTGGAGGCTTTACACCACAGTGGACCAGGGTTGGTTCCTGAAGGGGGAAGAGCCAGCTTCTCCATAACAACTCCAGGTGGCAGAAACCAGGCACATGAAGAGTGGGATCCCTACTTTCAGTTCTTCCGATTATATTCCTAGTAACGAGTTTGCCTAATCATATGGTGACCCTATATCTCCTGTGGATCCACTACAATACTCTCCAGAGGGCCTGCACCATTCTGCTACCCTACCAACACCTCTCCACATTTTCACTAGCACTTGAATCTTTTTGTTTACTTATTTTGAATCTGTGAATTTTGTTGAGATACATACATATAGCATATATTCTATCCCAAATACATTCAATTTATAGTATATATTTTCATTGTAAGCTACTTCAAATAGTTTGTGGAAAAGATATATGTAGATGCACATATATTACATGCATAAGGTAATAAACCTGAGGTGGTCAGGTCAAGAAAGTTTGAAGGATGAAGTACTCATTATTCAGAAAGATTTACATGTTAAGAAAGTTAACAATTTAAAAGTTATAGAGAAAGGATCGACACATTTGGACATAAAAAATTTATGTATGGCAAATATGCTGGTTTGATTCTGTTGTGTACCCCAGAAAAGCCATGTCCTTTAATCCTCATTCAATATTGCTGGGTGGGAGCTTTTTGATTATCCATGGAGATGTGACCCACCCAATTGTGGGTGGTAATTTTGATTAGATGGGTTCCATGGGAGATGTGTCTCCACCCATTCTAGGTGAGGTTGCTCACAGGCACCCTTTAAGAGGGAACCATTTCAGAAAAAAGCTTTAGAGTCCATGCAGCCAGAGACCTTTGGAGATGAAGAAGGAAAATGTCCCTGGGGGAGTAATCATGAAACAAGAAGTCTGGAGAGAAAGCTAGCCCACTTCGCCATGTTTGCCCTGTGCCTTTCCAGTTGAGAGAGAAACTTTGAATGCCATCAGCCTTCTTAAACCAAGGTATCTTTCCCTGGATGGACATTTCTTAGATTGGATATTTCTGTAGACTTGCTTTCATTTGGACATTTTCACAGCCTTCGGAACTGTAAACTTTCAACTTATTAAATTCCCCTTTTTAAAAGCCATTCTGTTTCTGGTATATCACATTCTGGTAGCTTGCAAATCAGAACAGTAAGAGACATCACAAAGTTGAAATCCAAGTTGTTTTAGTTTTCTTGACTGCTCAAGCAAATACCATGCAATGGGTTGGCCTCAAATCATACAGTAAGTGGGACAGCTGTGAAAGAATATCTGAAGGGAATAAGATGACCCCGAGACTGGAAGAGGGTAGTTGAAGATAATTTTGAGGGAAGCTATTGGGGGTCCTGGATAAGAAGAGTGGATTTTATTTTTTAAGTATAAATGATACATTATAGGTTCTCTTAAGCAGGCTGAAGAAAAAGGTATTGCTCAAGCTAGATATGCCATATCCACAAAATATGATATAATTTAATGTCAAAGCTTTCATAGCATATGTGTAATGCTTTTAGACCCACAATTAAACATTTAACTAAATATTTATAGTCAAATTATTGGATTTTTTTGAAAGGTCAAATTCTAATTTATGAACAATCACTTTCTAGGCCTTTCCCATATCAAGTTTCCTTACTGTCTCTTGCATGGAACACCAATTTTTCTATTTTCTTGTATGTTTGTAGATGTGGGTTTCTATAAATATTTGGAATCCAAGCAATATATTTGTGCTGGTTTGAAATGATGTATGGACCCTAGAAAAGCCATGTTTTAATCCTAATCCCATTTTGTAAAGGCAGCCGCTTTTTCTAATCCCTAATTCAGTATTGTATATTTGAAACTGTGATCAGATCATCTCCCTGGAGATGTGATTTAATCAAGAGTAGTTGTTAAACTGGGTTAGGTGATAACATGTCTCCACCCATTTGGGTGGGTCTTAATAAATTTCTGGAGTCCTATAAAAGAGGAAAACATTTTTGGAGAATAAAAGAGATTCAGAGAGGGCAGAGCAGAATGACATAGCCACGAGAAGCAGAGTCCACCAGCAAGTGACCTTTGGAGATGAAGAAGGAACATGCCTCCTGGGAAGCTTCATGAAACAGGAAGCCAGGAGAAGAAGCTAACAGATTTGACACCCTGCTCACCATGTGCCCTTCCAGATGAGAGAGGAACCCTGACCATGTTCACTGTGTGCCTTTCCAGATGAGAGAGAAACTCTTACTATGTTTGCCATGTGCCTTTCCACTTGAGAGAGAAACCCTGAACTTCATCAGCTTTCTTGAACCAAGGTATCTTTCCCTGGATGCCTTTGATTGGACATTTCTATAGATTTGTTGTAATTGGGACATTTTCTTGGTCTTAGAACTGTAAACTAGCAACTTACTAAATTCCCCCTTTTAAAAAGCCATTCTGTTTCTGGTATATTGCATTCCGGCAGCTAGCAAACTAGAACAATATTATTGTGTGTCTTCATGTATTTGTGGTTAATATTGGAAGTGCAATTATGATATCAGAAAGTTAGCTTTTCACAAAGAAAATCTATTGGAAACAGACTCCCAAGTTCTCCTTCTAAGCAGCATGATTAGAAAAAAGTGTCACAATAATGTTGATGTGGCTGACTTTAACAAAAGAAAAATTCCAAAAACTACTGAAAAAATTAGTCACTATATATTCATCAGAAATGAATAAACAATTCATGCTAGTTATCAAATCACCAATTTCAAACTTTACTCATGCAAAGGTATTTTTCTTTTGGATTATCTAGAGAAAATACTCTATATCTAGAGAAAATATTTGTACAAGTATTACATCAAAGTGAAGTATGTTTACTTGTATTAGAAATATATGTTCCTCTCCATTAACATTACTGTTAGAAATTCCAAATAAGCCATTAGAAAATCAAAAGGAGCACCGCTAAAAATTTTTTTTTTTTTGCAAGATGTTTGCAAAAATTTTTTGCAAGATCTTGCAAGAAGACTACACATTCAGCTGTTTTTTGTTTACCTGACGACTTGCCAGGCTTTCTCCCCTGTGTGTCTTTATATGGCCTTCTTATTAGGACACCAGGTTGTTGATTTAGGACACACCCTAATTCAGGATGACCATACCTTGACTTGATTACATCTGCAAAGACCTTACTTCCAAATCAGGTCACAGTCACAAGTACTGGGCGGGGGGTGGGAGAGGTGCCACTAAGACTTGGGACTATCTTTTGGGGGCACACAATTCAGCTCATTACAATACACAAGGCCCTCCCTGGTCTGGACTTTTCTCCCTCTCTGGTTAGGTCCTCAGCTATACCCTGGGCTCTAGTCACAATCTCTGTTCCCTAGTGTGGTTGGCTCCTCAAGCCACAGGGTCTTTGCTTTTTCATCAGCCTGAAAAGTTCTCCCAAAATTCAGATTAAGCTCACCTCTAGGAAGCCTTCTTTGACACTTAGGCTGATTTCCTTTTACCACTGCATATGTCAAAGTATAGTTCAATGAATAATTTTCCTGTCTCCCTAGTAAGATGGTGAGTCCATGTGGCCAGGGTTAAATATAAGATGGTGGCAGAGCTCTACCTCTTGTGAGCTCTGTTCCCCAATCACCTTCAGGAGAGATCATGCTAACACAGCCACTGGACAAAATCTTCTATTTAATCAAATCATTTAGCAACTGTTTTACTCAGCACTCGTCATCTGCCTGGAAACTGACTTTTTCTATAAGCCCTGGTACAAAGAACTTGTCAAAACATAGCAAGAGTTTGAGAATGAGTGCAGATGTAATCAAATGATATCCAGAAATAGGAAAACATGGTCCATGTTTAGAAGCCAACAAAACAGAGAGAATGAATAAAAAATTGAAAGAAAATATCAAATCAAATAAAAATGTTAAGTGAAGTTTAGCTTCTAAAAGGGAGCTCAAATTAAAGGGAAATAAACGTGCCCATAGTACTTGGCAAAGATTGATTATGGCTGGAATTACTTTACCAAGTGGCGTTTATTTTCATCACAGTAAGTCTGCTGAAGCCATTTAATTGGATATAGGAAGAGACTAAAAAAAAAAAAAGAAAGAAATGGCCCTCAATTATTTCTATTTTGTTGATTTTGTGTTATTGCAGAATATTCCAGTTTCCAAGTATTCTAAGTTGATATGTTACATTAAATCCAATAAACGTTGCATTCTTACCTCATCTATACCATCTGTGTTCCATGATGCCTGTGTCATTTACGAGATTATTAGGGGTTTTTAGAATTATCTGATTGACTGTATTTATTATTGTACTGGGAAGCTCCTTATAGAAAACGAAGCCTGGTTTCAGCCACCCAAAGATCCCATCCCAACATGCTTATATCACTCAAAGGAATATCAGCACAAATAGAACAAAATTTATATTTTCAGCTTTGTTTTGATAATAATGACTATAATTTCTGTTTCCAATCCCTTTTCCTTTTTTTCTCCCTTCAACTGTAGTCATGTTTTGTCCCCAAAAACTCTAGCCAAATTTCTCTTGTGACTCTCATCAATAATATACATGTTGCTAAATCCAATGGTCAATATCCAGTCCTCCAGTTTGTATTTATGGACAAACTACCCTTTCTCTAACAAGAAAGGCCTGGAAGATGGCTATGGGTTTGCAACCAACAGTAGCTGCTACAATGATAAGAAAGGTAAACCACAAGATTTGCTGACTAGATGAAAGTGCCCAGCAAAGAAGACTCTTTCAAATATTTTATGCTAACTATTGGGAAAAAAAGATGGAATTGGGTAATCTAGAAGAAACTGCATAATATGGTCAATTGGAGGGTGGCTTCACACAGGCCCCACTCCCCCACACTCTCCACAGTTGGTTTAATCCTCTGCTATCACCTTCTTGAAATTCTTTAACTTTTTTAAACATGGGGCCCTTTTTAAAAATTTTATGCTGGATCCCAGAAATTGTGAAGCCAGGCTTATGATCAATGTCTGGTCCTGGTATTTGACAATAGGAATTAAAAGAAAAAACTAAATTTTGGAATTATTGCAGCAGAGCAAATATCTATTGATTGACAGTGAAGAGAATGCAGAGAACAAAACTTAAACCCTTGTTTTCCGGAAAGATCTCAAGGGGAACACAGTAGTCAAGGAGCCAGAGGAACAAGCATTTGAGAATTTAATTCCTAAGGAGAGATGAGACATAAAAGACTCAATTTGAGTCCTCAGAGCAGAGGCTGTAATTAAGGTATTAGAAGTTAACTGAGGAAATTAAATATCACGTTGCCTATGACCCGGCAATAGCACTACTCGGTATATACCCAGAAGAGCTGAAAGCAGTGACACAGACATATGCATACCGATGTTCATAGCAGCATTAGTCACAATCGCCAAAAGATGGAAGCAATCCAAATGTCTATTAACAGATGAGTGGATTAACAAAATGTGGTATATACATACTGCGGTGGTGTGAAAGGATTTATGTACCCTAGAAAAGACATATCTTAATCCTAATGCAATCTCATGGAAGCAATTGCTTCTTTTAAAGCCTATTCAGTACTGTATGTTGGGAACTTGCTTAAATTATCTCCATGGAGAAGTGACTCATCCAATTTTGGGTATTAACCTTTCATTAGAGGGAGATGTAACTCTGCCCATTCCAGGTGGGGCTTGATTATTTACTGGAATCCTTTAAAAGAGGAAGCATTTTGAAGAGAGACACAGTCCACCAGCCAGCAACCTTTGGAGATGAAGAAGGAGAATGCCCCCGGGGGATCTTCATGAAGCAAGAGGCCTGGAGTGGAATCTAGCAGACATTACCTGTTCACCATGTGCCTTTCCAGTTGAGAGAGAAACCCTGGACTCATTGGCCTTTCGTGAGTGAAGGTAATCTTTTGTTGGTGACTTAATTTGGACATTTTGATAGACTTGCTTTAATTTGGACATTCTCATGGCCCTAGAACTGTAAACTTGCAACTTAATAAATTCCCCCTTTTAAAAACCATTCCATTTCTGGTATATTGCATTCGGACAGCTAGAAATCGAGAACACATATAATGGAATATTATGCAGTGGTAAGATGAAATGATGTCCTGAAGCACATGACAAGATGGATGAGCCTTGAGGACATAATGCTGAGTGAAACAAGCCAGACACAAGAGGATAGATACTGTATCCACTTTTATGACCACGGTAAAGATAAAGTCAGAGGCTTATAATACAGAATATAGGGGACTTAGAGATATATAGAAGCTAGAGACGGGTGACCGGTTAGCTAATAAGGTTGAACTCAAATGAAAGGGAATAGATAGAAGTGAAGGCGGTTCACTAGTGGGTCTATATGTAATATTACCATATTGAAGGTGAACATGATTGAAGAGGTTGTAGAGACCTATGTGTCTCACAGATTAACACTACAGTTAATGTAAATATTTTTTATAAATAATAAAAATAAATATTTATTTATAAATAATAAAAATATAAATAAGTTTACTTTTGCATGAACTACTTCAAAGGTACGATTGTTGTACAAAGAGAGTCTAAGTTCAGGGTATAGGGAGAAAACTGCTATTGGATGTTATGGGCTGTGTTCAACAGGAAAACATCAGCAGTACCACAGCAATAGCAGGGGTAAATAATGGGGGGGGGGACAAAAATTAAGGGGATTTTAAATTCCTGTTTGGTGAGGGTGTGTTTACTGGTTGTCTTTCTCTTGGGAACAATGAAATTGTCTAGAATTGAGTGTTGATGAACTGTGGATGTTGGGCATTATACATGATACCTAATAAATGCAGGTGATTGAAGGATGTACTGACTGAGATGTAGATTGGCAAATGAATGGTATATACATATTACTGAATATTGTGCTGCTACAAAAAGGAATGACGTTGTGAGGCATGCAATATTGTGAATGAACTTGTGGGACATTGGGTGAGACAAAACAAACCAGAAACAGAAGAGCAATTATGGTATGGTCTCCTTTAGAAAATGCTTATAAGAAAACAGGGACCTAGATTGTAAGCTCTTATACCAGCCACATTTAGTCTGGAGTGGTAATTATTATTTCTGGATTTTGGGAGGCTGTTTTATATATGTATAACCTGACATATAGAGATAAGAATGAAGCTGATCAGGTCAGGATTGAGGTAATTCAGAACATAGAGGTAAAGAAGACATTGTCTATATCTTAGAACCGCATCTACTCTTTGAGACCAAGGCAAGAAAGATTAATTTTGTCTGGAACCTAAATTTTCTATAGCACATAATCTAACTCAACCCATCTGGATAGTTCAGTTAAACAATCAAAACACAGGGAGTCCAGAATAAGAATGAGAACCTTTAATTCTGTATAGCCTAATGTAATGTCTGGGTACATCCTAGAATATAATAAGCAGATAAACAAGAAGTATCTGCAGGGGGTGCAAGGGTAGTTCAGTGGTAGAATTCTCGCCTGCCATGTGGGAGACCTGGGTTCGATTCCCGGCCCATGCATTTCCCAAACAAAGAAACGAAAAACCAAACAAAAACTCAACAAATGGTGCTGCAATAAGGGGATACTGACATGGAAAAAGAATGAAATGTGACCCCTGCCATACAGCATACAAAAAAGAGGATTGGTAAAGTTCCTAGAGGGATGGGAGAAAAAATATGAAACTATTAAACTTTACCAGTGGGGAAACCCCTGATACTGTGTCAAACATTAGGGACACCCAAATCAATACGCCATGCCATCCATCATGAGTCTTACTCTTTTGAAGCATACATATGTAGTGGAGAAGCTTAGCCTACCTAGAGGTATGTCTAAGAGTTACTTCTGGAGGACCTCTTCTGTTGCTCAGATGTGGCCTCACTCTCTCTAAGCCCAACTCTGCAAGTGCAATCATTGCCTTCCCCCCTATGTGGGACGTGACATCCAGAGGTGAAAGTCTCCCTGGCAGTATGGGAGATGACTCCTAGGGATGAGTCTGGACCTGGCACCGTGGGATCAACAATGCCATCCTGAACAAAAGGGGGAAAAGAAGTAAAACAAATAAGATATCAGAGGCTGAGAGAGTTCAAATAGAATCGAGAGGCTATTCTGGAGGTCACTCTTATGAAACCTTCAGTTAGACATTGCAACCTATCATAACTTGCCAAACCCCAACCAAAACCATTCCTGCCAATCTTAAAGAACACCTAGGACAATCTAAGATTCTACAAAGTTTCCATGCACTAGGGTAACTTTCCAGAAGCCTACAACCTCCAGATGGGTCCCTGGACCAGAGAAGTCCTGAAACCTAGAGGGGGGCCAGCCTCTCCAGAACATTAGCTAGTTCCATCTCCCTACCCCATGTTACTGACAGCCCCTTAACATGAAAAAGTTAGAATGGCCAGAGTAGGTATGGTTTAACAAATGAGTATGATTGCTGAATCATTATATTGATACCTTTTTTAGCCTCCTGTATCTTACAGCCTAGAAGTAAAAACCTAAAATTAGGTAATTGTAACCCATACCAAACTCTGAAATCTGTTCTACAACTAATTGTTGCTCTGTGCTTTGAAATT
>PVIY010009695.1:0-50862 GCA_004026745.1 Myrmecophaga tridactyla | reverse complement strand
AGCTAGAAGTAAAAACCTAAAATTAGGTAATTGTAACCCATACCAAACTCTGAAATCTGTTCTACAACCAATTGTTGCTCTGTGCTTTGAAATTTATTGCTTTTTTGTATATATGTTATTTTTTACAAAAAAGGAAAAAAAGTTTATTGTGATGATTAAAAAAAGTATTTGTTCCTTCTAGCCTCCAATATTCTTGGAGCAGCTAGAAGGAAAAATCTGAGATGATGGTATCATACCCCATGACAAACTCTGGAATCTGTCCTGTAACTACTTGTTGAAGAGTGTTTTGAAAACTATTGCTTTTTTTCTTTCTTTGCTTTGCATATATGTTATATTATAAAGAAAAGTTAAAAACAAAAAGTTAACTGAATCACCAAGGAAAAAACGTATAGAGAAAATGAAAAAAGGAAAGACTTTATGCGCATTTATCTGAAGCTGGAACAAGGTTCCTTTGCTGAATTCTGCCCTTTGTTTTGGAAGACTTATTCCTAGACCAGGGAGTTTCTCTGGAAGCTCTCCATTAAGGGGAAGGCTGCCTTTTCCTTTTTCTAATTAACTCAAAAGTTTGCCTCCCTAGAAGAGTTGTTTAAAATATGAGAGATCATGTATGTGAAGTGCCTGAAACAGTAATAAAGGGTGATGTATTGCTTATGAACGCTGCACTGAACATTTATTATAATGAAACTCCTAACAGACACAAAACGCCCAACTATAATTTACTAGTAATTTTTACTACAGAAAGGACTCACCTATTTTCAACACTTGCAACATGACTCTGATTCCTATGGTAAAATTCTTAGTAACTGTTTGGATGAAAAGATAAGTAGATATTTATAGTTCTGGTGAAAATTATTGCAATAGTTATATAAGAATCCTGCCCACCACTGGGAAAAAATACAGAGAAGCCATTGGATCTATCAAGTTACAAAACGCCTTGAGTAGGAAAACAAGGATTTCTTTGATCAAGATTTTTTTTTACTGCAATCAAATGTAGAGTACAGATTCTTCCTTATCAGGGAAGAAAATTTACAGGCACTTAAAAAAAAATTATTGTTGTTGTTGAGTGTTTTTTAACATGAAACCATCTTTTTCTTCCAGAAAATCCGAAGACGCATCTGGCTCAATGTAGTCAGTATCAGGCATCCGCTGCCGCCAGGGATTGCCATCTCCCGGCTCCCCCACTCGCAGAGAAAGCTGGTCCGGAGGACCAGGCTAGAGGGTGAGGAGGCAAGAGTGACATTCACAGACCGGAAGGCCAGCTGGGCCCCTCTGCCTGGGTCTATTGGAGCTTATTTCTTCCAAGCTGTCCACACTTGAAGTTTGTCCCTCGGAGTGACTGGACTGAACCCCGATAGGTCAGATTAGCCCTGGAAGTTCTCACGATAGCGCCATCCGCGGAGCTTTAAAAAAATACCGATGCTCACTGCCTCCCCGGACCAAGCCAATCAAAGTCACTGGGGACGGGATCCGAACATCCGTAGATTTTAATGCTTCCCGGGCTCACCGCGAGTTATCGTCACAGCCCCCGCGTGCGCGCCGCGGACTGCAATCCCGTCTCCCCCAAGCGGCTCCGACGCGACACGCTTCGGCGCAGGCGCAGGCGCGCGGGGGCGGCGACCGGCCCCGCTGAGCGGGCGCGTCCCCGCGGCGGCGTCGGCGTCGAGCGTGGCCCACGCAGTCGGGAAGGGGGCGTGGCCATGGAGTCGGTGGCCGCACAGTAGGCCGGGCTCGTGGCGCCCCGGGGGCTCCGTGGGGGCGCGGCTAGCGCCGCGGCTCCAGGAACCGGTGGGGCTCCGCGAGGCGGGCGCTGCGCGGATGGCTGTGTTTCTGCGGCCGGCGCTCGCTCTCCTGCTCCTCCTCCTGGCGGCCGCTCTCAGTTGCCAAGAGGAGGCCCAGACCACCGACTGGAGGGCGACCCTCAAGACCATCCGGAACGGCGTTCACAGGATAGACACGTACCTGAACGCCGCCCTGGACCTCCTTGGAGGGGAGGACGGGCTCTGCCAGTACAAGTGCAGTGACGGTGAGAGGGAACCCGGGCCGGCGAAGCCCGTGCTTTCGGGGATATTGGGGAGCTGGAGGTCGTGGACGTGGGAGCAGGGGAGGCGAGGCAGACCTTGACGGTGTGCCTTGACCGTGGAAAAGCAGCCGCGGGTACAATCTTGCTGTTCTCGTGATTGGGCAACTTGGTTACAAGTTCTCATCCCAGTAGTTAGAATGTGGTAGGTCGCCTTGGTGTGTACTCCCCATTCTGTTTTCCTTGCTTCTGGTTTCCTCTTTTTTTGTTTTGGCGGGGAGGCAATTGCAGGAGGTTGCCTGAGAATTCAGTGACACACGAATTGCGGTAATGGAACGGAACACATCGTGATGTTAGCTCCTCGTTTTAGTGCTTGTAAATTAAGCAGTTGAACATGCAAAACAAACCTGGAGTTTTAGTCATGCTGTTTTAACTTTCCCAGTAATTGATTTTCAACGTTTGTTTGTCTTCCTGCAAAGCTACAGAAAATAAATTGCGACCTTTGTACAGACTTTTGGTGTACTCGGTTGTTGAGTCTATGAAAATTAGTTACGATAACTTTCATAGACAATAGTCTTCCAGGACTTGACAGGAGTTTTCTTTCCTTGGGTAGCAACGACCCCTTCTTGTCCTTGTTGGTTAATGTAATTGTTTTTTACATTTATTTTTGTTCGTGTTTTTTACTTAAATTCCTGTTTGACTCTGAAAATGTATTTGGTGGCACTGTACGTAATAATAAATCCAGTATTTCAAGTAAAGAACGTTTTGTTGACCCACTAAGCTTTCGAATGCCTAAATATTTTCATAGTTCAGATACAGTACTTCGACTTCTTTGGGAATTCAAAATTCAAAATAAGATTGCACTTGGGAGATAAATGTTTCCAATAAGTTTACCCAAGGTTTGGGCCCAGCCAATGCTGGTAGATCAAATAATAGAGAATTCAGTGACTTTAATGTTAAAACCAGATTGTATGTGAGGTCAGCTTTAAAGCAACCTCTGTCTTGTAAAACTGTGATGCCAAGTGCTGCCCATGATTCTCGGAATAGTTTCTAGTTTTATGCTAGTGGAGGTAAAGAATGAGCCATACCTTTGTATTCTATGAAGTATTGTATAGGTGTTAAGACAAGTTTCGATGCTTTAAATTTATGCCTGAATGTTACTACCTATATGGGCCAGGAAGGATTTGTTTTTTTTATCTTCTATATAGAGCTTGTTCAGAGGAAGAGATGCATAATTTCAGAATTAAATGGGTTGCCTTCATGAGGCAAACGTTATAATAAGTCATTCCTGTTCATTATTCAAATATTTGAGTGCCTACTATGTGTTGGGTATTGTTCTACTAATTGAAGCTTTAACAGTGAACAAAATAGGTGAAATCTCTGTTCATGGAGTTCATATTCTGGTGGGGAAAGACCGTAGGCTCATAAACAAGGTAAATGACATGGCAAATAATGGAGTATGTGTGGATGTGTAGTATGCCGGGGCTTGGAGAAAAATAAAGCAGAAAAGATAGCATCAGTATTGGGAGCCAGTCAGCTCTTTTAAATAGAGTTTCAGGATAGGCCTCATGGTCAAGATACTATTTAAGAAGCAACCTGAAAGTGGTAAAGGTGATAATATAATAATCTGGGAAAAGGGTGTTCCAGGCAGAGGGAACAAGCTCAAAAGACCTGGAAAAAGATCAATCAAAGGTGATTCCGAGGGTTTTGGCCTGAACTAAGGAAAGGATATTGTAGCCATTTACTGAGATAGGGAATACTGGAGGACCAGTCATCATAAATTGATGATGAGTCAGGGATCTAGAGTTTATTTACATTTTTAAAAAACCTCACAAGTTGATTGGCTATTACTGCTATTAAAATATTTTAAAAGTCCTTCTTTTTACTGAATCTTTCTAATCTTTCACAGGCCCCACTAAGTTTACAATTTATAGCAAGATCAGCATAAAAAACACAAAATGAATTTGAAAGTTTAAGAAATGGTAGGTAGGCATTAGTGAAAGTCCTTTTGTATCTTAGTAAGTACGAAGTCACCATGCTATCAATTCCAACACAGTGGGAATTATTGTTTTAGTTCCTGTTACTTGAGAAATCTCCTTGGAACTCTTATTTAACCTTTCTTATATATTTTAGAATGCAACTAGCCAAATCAGAACCAAAGAGAAAGAGGCAAAGTTGGAGGAGCATAGTGATTAAGGGGTAAACTTTATTGTGATAAAGAGGTCAAGGGAGCATAAAATAAAAGTTAATACAAGAAGGATGTGGTCAGATTGAAGGGCCCAGATTTGTTGCATTCAGTTATCTTTGCTTTATCTAAGGACTGACCATAGGTAGACTTATCTATTCCTAACCATCCTTCCTTATGTAGAAACAAAGCTTTATTGAGCGTTAAGTAAAGTTATTTAGGGGAACAAATGTGATGCTTCCTACCTTCTTCCTAATTCTTTTTCTTTCTGGCAACAGAGAAAAAGATTTGAGGAAGAAAACATTTTCATTTCCTTTGAGAAATAGAAAACATAATTGGATCATAAAATGTTTTTAGCAATTGTGAATGTCATTGATTCACTCAGCAAATATTTATAATATAAATAAATATTTCTACATGATAGGTCTTAGGGATACAGCCCTGAACACACAGACAAAAATATAGATTTGTGGTGCTTACTTTGTAGTGGAGAAAGACAAGCCATAAAAAAGTGTATAATAAGACAATGATAAGAGCCAGGAAGAAAAATGAAGCAGGGAAGGAGGTAGAGTACTGGGGACTGGGGCTGTTGCAATTTTATGTATTGTGGTTAGGGAGGCCTCACTAAGTAAAGACCTGAACTAGGGGAAGGAATGAACCATGATCACATGTGGGGAAAGAGCATTCTTGCTGCGGTAACCCCAAGTTCGAGGCCCTGAGGTGGGAATGTGCCTGACATACTGGAAAGGCAGCAAGAGTCTGCATGATTGTGGAGGAAAATCCTTTGTAAAATGTTGAAAATAAAGGAGTAACATGATGAGATTTATGTTTTAATAGGATCACTCTGGTTTCTTGTGCTGAGAATAAAATAGGTGGAGGATGGTGGGAGCAAGAATGAAAGCAGGGTGACCCATTCATGATAATGGATTTAAAGTCTCAAGTGTTTGAGAATGCTTGTTGGGATTCAACCAGGCATCTCTTATAAAACACACTGTTAAGAACTTTGTATGACCCAACAGCCTTTCCCTTATGCTTCTTTTCATCTGCTTCATATTCTTCTAGATGAGAATAATGGGTCTGTTTGGAAGTATTTACATCAAAATAAGAAAAATATGTAGATAAGGAACTAATTTGTCTCAATCTAGGTAAATCTTTAGATTTCAGCTGTCCATACAGATGATAAAACATAAAACATCCAGAGAAGGAGCACTTGCTTACATCAGAAAGTGAAATTGATGATCAGTAATTCCATGTAGTTGTAGTTTAATGATATAGTATGTTAGAAGTTCATATGTGCTTCAAATGGTATGGTCAGGGAATGCCTTGTTAAGAAGGTATTCTAGTTTGCAAGCTGCTGGAATGCAATATACCAGAAACAGAATGGCTTTTAAAAAGAATTTATTAAGTTGCAGTTTTACAGTTCTGAGACTGTGAAATGTCCAAACTAAAGCAAAGCTATTGATATGTCATATCTAAGGCATCTAGGGAGAGATACCTTGGTTCAAGAAGACCAATGACGTTTAGGGTCTCTCTCTCAACTGAAAAGACACATGGTGAACATGATGACGTCTGCTAGCTTTCTCTCCAGGATTCTTCTTGTTTATTGATGCTCCCCTAGGGTTGTTTTCCTTCTTCAGCTCCAAAGGTCTCTTGCTGCCTGGGCTCTTCTGGCTCTTGTATCTCTGAATCTTTTCCCAAAATGTTTCCTCTTTTAAAGGATTCCAGTAAACTAATCAAGACCCACCTGGAATGATTGGAGTCACATCTCCCTTTAATCAAAGGTTAATAACCACAATTGATAATCTAATCAAGTTTCCAACCTACAGTGCTGAATAGGGATTAAAAGAAAAGGCTGCCTCCACAAGATGGATCAGGATTAAAACATGGCTTTTCTAGGGTACATAAACATTTTAAACTAGCACAGAAGGTGAAGGAGCAACTTTGTAGATATCAGGCAGAAGAATATCCACATAGAAATGCAGCAGGTTGAAAGGCCCTGAGGTAGGAACATATTTGTGGAACAGCAGGGAGGTCGGATGTGGTGGAATGGAGTGAGGAACAGGAGGAATAGTAGGAGATGAGGTCAGAGAAGTCATGGGAGACCAGATTACCTAAGATCTTACAGGCTATTGAAGGAACTTTGGCTTTTATTCTCATGGCATGAGAAGCCATTGGAGGGGTTTTGAACAGAGGAAAGACTTCATATAGTGTAAATTTAAATAGGATCGCTCTGATTCAGTGTTGAGATTGTAGTATGGCTGATGGTGGGGTGGAGTTGGGGAGAAAGGATAAGGGTACCACTTAGGAAGTTACATTAATAATCCATGGTGACTTGGACCAGATGATAGGAATGGAAGTAATGAAAATAATATTTTGAAGGTAGATTCAACAGGGTGTACAGTCTAATTGGATGTGTGATATAAGAAAATGAAAGTCAAGAATGGCTAAGGTTTTTGCCCCTAGGTGCCTGGAGTTGCCATTAACTGGAAAAGGGGAACTATGGGTGGAGCAGATTTGTGGGGTGAATGTCGGGAGGCACATCTTAAGTTTGAGATGGCCAGTTGACATCAAAATGGTTAGTATGTCCCCCCCCGTGATAGCTCCTACATGTGGAAAGCAAATCATAACCAGTTTTCTTTAGAATATAGGAATAAAATTAGGAGGTAAGAGTTGAATGATCACAATGGCTCATCTGTGACAGCCTGGGACATCTATAACCCTCCCTCCTCTCTCTTGGTTGGTGCTGAAGACACAAGAGCAAATTCTGTCATTGGTTTCCCCTTTTCTAGATTCATGTTGACCATTTATTTCCTTCTGTTCACAACTATTCCTTCTGACTGGATTGATCAGACTATAGTTTGATATCTTCATGAGGTTATATTCTCTTTGAGATGAGACTTGTCACCTCTGTTGAGCATGGAATTTAGCAACTCACTTAAACCTTTTATAGATCCTTTCTTTGAATGAATTACTTATTTTGATGGCAGATTACTGAAAGGGTGGCTTTTTCTTTTCCCTCACATTATTTTTAGAAGGTATCTTAATTTTTCCTCTAGTAATACACGAGTGAAAATGGAATGCTTTGCATTTTTCCTAGATATGAAGTATGGTACAGTATTTGAAACTATGCTTTGTGGTGTGACTGATATAAGTGGTGCTATTTTATTTTTACTAATAGAGATAAATGGTAGTCCCAAATGTTTTAAAGAATTCTTATTTAAATAAAAATAGGAAATGGGCATATTTTGTGTTTCCCCAGGGGGACAGAAGATTGCCTACAGGTAGAATTTACCAGAAGGCAGAAGAAAAAATTTCTTAACACTTAGTGGCATTTCTCAGTGGAATAGGCTATTTCTTGATGTAGGAGGATCATGGGAAACGTTCACAGAGAAAATAGATGACTGATATGTTGGATGATTTCTGTATCGGTTGATATGTTTCTGAAGAACCCTCCAATATTTAAGATTGTTGTGGTGTTGTCATAATGATGTCTCCTTGTCACTGAACTACTAGTGGTAGAATTTATGCTCTGGACTATTAGAGAGTAATAGTATAGCCAGAGTAATAGGGTTTACTGAGCCATCTCTGCTCCTGACCTTTTCTCTCAGCTAACAAGGGACTACATTTGTAAAATGGCTCACTGGAATTGGGAACAAAACGTGTGGTGCTTTAATGACTTATAATGGTATTAAGGTAATTAAATGATCATCCATTGGTCTTGTCTTCCTTAGCTTTGGGGCCTAACTTAGTAAACTGGTTAGTTAATGGTTATTGAGCTTTGGGTACAATAGAAAATTTGCCGAAGATTATGAAGATACAGTCCTTGCCTCTAGGTTTTTTAAATTTTGTTTTATTTATTTATTTATTTATTTTTGCCTATAGATTTTAATCTACAAATGAAAGTGTTAGAATGTACGGGATATCAGGATGCCTTCATCTTTCATACATATGGACTCAATCTGGCATGTAACTGAAATTTCCAGAAATCTAGGATCAGCTTTTGTATGTTTTATGTGATAAGGGTTTTAACTGCCACATACATGTGTACATATATATGTATACATTCCTCCTTGCAGGAGAAATAAAAATGAAGTAGCAAATTAGCATTCTTAATGCTCACCAGATAAAATGCTCACCATAGTCACTTAAGATAGTTTCCAAATAAATATTAAATATTTACAAGGCTAGTTTAGCACATTGTGAACCTTTTTTGAGTATGTATTTTATTTCTACTATATTGGAAAATTAATTATTATATTTTATTTTATAGGATCTAAGCCTTTCCCACGTTACGGTTATAAACCCTCCCCACCGAATGGATGTGGCTCTCCGCTGTTTGGTATTCACGTAAATGTTGTTTCTTGTTTGATAAGATTTTTGACTGGTAGGCTACATAATACTATTGCAAGACTAACAATGTGTTTTCAGATTTGGAAATAATAATTTTACTTATAGAAGTAGTGATCAGATTTTTTACATTCTTATGACTAAGGGTAACTGTATATTTAATTACTTAAGTAAATGGAGTAAAATTAATGTTTTAATTTTTAATTGTATGGATGTTAGTACCATTTAAATTATTTTTCCTAATGTCACAAACATGGCTTAAAAGTTTAATTTTGAGTACGCAAATAATGCTACTTAGGAATAAAAGGTATTGATAAAGCATAAAATTCTCTATATTGAAACTAAGTTAATGAGATTCCCGGGGCCTGCCCATGCCAAAAAAAAAAAATTAAAAACAGCTGATGGGACAGTGATGTGTTTGTTGTAGAAGAAGCTGGATCCAAGCCAAGTATTACAGGGGAAAAGTATTAATGAGGATGATTCATAGTCACATATAGAGTGGCCATGAAAATATAGTTATTCAAAATGATTGTAGATACTATAGATTCAAAGTAATGGTATATTTGGGGAATGGATAAAAACAAAAGATTTTTAAAAACAAAAAATTTGAGTTATAGGAGTTCAAAATTTTTCAGGGAGTTTTTACATAAAGTACATTTTATTTTGGGGGGATATCCAGAAATCATACATGCTTGTATACTAGAGAAATCTTTTAGTGCCCTTAGTCTTATCTTTGTTTTTAAAACTGTATTTTGTGTTTTTAACAATTGGAAGTTGTAATTGTCATCATCAGGTAGCTATATTCTTAATGGTGCAAAATAGGGAGAAGTGGGGCATGGCTGAGAGGGAGTAAGATGGTGGGTGTGGATGAGAGTAATGGGGAATGTCATAACATGGAAAACATTTGCAGGCAGAAATGGATTGGGGAAGTTACCTGTAGAGCAGTCATTGTCATTTATTTCTAAAACTGTTTGCATGTGGTACTTCAGCAGAGGATTTTCGAGTTTCATTGGCAATAATCCATCCAAATGACTCTTTCAGCTTAACATTGGCATCCCCTCCCTGACAAAGTGCTGTAACCAGCATGATAGGTGCTACGAGACTTGTGGCAAAGGCAAGAATGACTGTGATGAGGAGTTCCAGTATTGCCTCTCCAAGATCTGCCGAAATGTGCAAAAAACACTAGGACTAGCTCAGCATGTTCAGGGTAAGGATGGTCTTGTTGGTCAGAGATGAGTAATAGAGTTTTAAAAGTCTTATCAAAAAAATTTTTTTTTTGAAATTTTCTCAAGGAAGGAGCCAGTAATTTGAGTGATATAAAATGGCTTATGGTCACAGAAGCAAAAGGAACCTTGTAAAGGTATGTGAGGCAGAAAGAGAAGAATTTGTCCACCTTGTGCCCTTTCATATACCTTTAATTACGCAGATCCTAAAATTTGAAACACCAGATCTATAGTGGGTTTAAGAGTAGAACTGAATTTGGAGTAGGAGGTTCTAGAAGACATGGGTCTTGACTCTGTTTCTTTCTTTGTACCCTTGGACATGTTCTTAGTCTCTTTCATCTTTGGTATCCTCATTTATAGAATGGAGAGAATAATAGCATTGACCTCACAGAGTTGTCATAAGGGTGACATGAGTTAATATTTGTGGAAATATACATTCATACATCACTATTCAAATATTAGTAGTCACAGCATTTCTCCTGTCAAGCCAAGGACGCACCATACACTGAAGTCAGAAGGGGAAAAGGCTGGGTCATGGGAAGGGGCAGGAAAGAAAACTAACAAGCATTTACCAGAAGATATGTGTTAGATTCCTTATGCATACTCTCATTTGATACAGCAACCCAACCAGAGGCGTTATCTTCATGTTTCAAGGAAGGAAACTGAGATTCACAAAGAAGTAACTTGCTCCAGGTGACACACCCAGTCTTCAAACTAGGACTATGACTCAAAACCCCTGTTCTGTTTACTACAATATTCTCCAAATTGTCTTATCGTTCTTATTCTGAAATCCTAACTTATACCTGTCAAGCAACAAATTTCTGCTCCAGGTGAATCTTTTAACTCACAACCTCTGTATCCCCATGCCTGCGTTTGGCTAAGTTAACGTAAACTAATATACAGCTGAAGCATAGATAGAGGTATTTTCTGTTTTCTGATATTTAATAGTCCTAGCCTCTACACTTCAATGGCTGATTGTGTTTCTTGATACAGTCTTTTTGGAGAATTCTGAAAATATTAAGATTTTGTAGTTAAATCAATGAGAAGTTTCTTCTTTAATATGAGTGTTTGAAACTGAACATACAAGGGTAATATGTTAAGATAATCTCAACTGGTTATTCCTGGTTTACTAGACTAAAAAAAGTATATTATTACCTTTTTCATAATTTTATAACAATTTAAAAACCTACCATAGGAAAAGCACCTTTGAGTCCTATGCCCCTCACCTCCCTGGCCAAATTTGAATTTTGGTCAAAGAAGGGAACAGGTTTGTATTTGCTTTAAGCATTTTAAACAGTATGTTTAGTTCTCAGGAGCCATTGACCATTGTTCTAGTTTGCTAGCTGCCGGAATGCAATATACCAGAAACAGAAGGGCTTTTAACAAGGGGAGTTTAATGAGTTGCTAGTTTACAGTTCTAAGGCCGAGAAAATGTCCCAATTAAAACAAGCCTATAGTAATGTCCAATCAAAGGCATCCAGGGAAAGATACCTTGGTTCAAGAAGGCCGATGAAGTTCAGGGTCTCTCTCTTAAGTGAGAAGGCACATGGTGAACACAGTCAGTGCTTCTCTCTCGGCTGGAAGGGCATGTGACAAACACGGCATTATCTCCTAGCTTCGTCTCCTGGCTTCTTGTTTCATGAAGCTCCCCGGGAGGTGTTTTTTTTCATCTCCAAAGGCTGCTGGCTGGTGGACTCTGCTTCATTGTGCTGCTCTCTCTGAATCTCTCTCTCCAAAATGTTTCCTCTTTTATAGGACTTCAGAAACTAATCATGACCCACTCAAATGGGTGGAGACATGTCGTCACCTAATCCAGTTTAACAACCACTCTCGACTAAATCACATCAACCACGGAGATGATCTCATTACAGTTTCAAATATACAGTATTGAATAGGGATTATTCTACCTTTATGAAATGGGATTATATTAAAACATGGCTTTCTTAGGGGGCATACTTCCTTTCAAACCAGCACATTCCACCCTCTGGCCCCTAAAAAAGACATGTTTTTCCCATATACAAAATACATTCATTCCATAACAATATCAGAAACCTTAAACCTTTCAGTAGCAATAAAATGAAGTACAAAATTAGAGACGGTATAAAATCTTATCAAGTCAGTTACAGGCATGGTCTATCCTAACGCAAAATTCTCTCCATTTGCTCTGGACCTTTGAAAATTCATAACAAGTTATTTGCTGCCAACATATAAAGGAGGAACATTCATAGGATATATATACACATTTCCATAGGGAGGAAGGAACACAGGGGTCACCAGACCCATACAGTTTCGAAAACCAGAAGGGCAAAGTCCATTAGATTTCAAAGTCTGAGAGTCATTTATCCTCAGGGCTTTAGAAAGTGGCATTCCCACCCTTTCCAAGGGTCTATGCAGAGGCCTGCCTCTCTTCAAATACAACCTTGGGGGATATTGGGGAGACCACCTTTTTCTCGACTCCACCCTCTCCAAGCATTGGGGCCACACCCGGGCTCTCTGCCATCTTCGGGGTACACGCTCAACCCTTCCATGTGCTGGCAGCCAGGCTCTCCCCAAACCCCAAGGAATGTGCTTCAGCTTCTCCAAGGCCTGAGGCAGCATGACTCTTCCACTGCAACGAGGTGGAAGGCCCATTCTCTGCCTTTGGGGCAAACTCACCCTCTCCACGGGCTTGGGTGGGTCTGCTCTCCTTGCCTGAGGCTTCTTGACTTCAGACCTCAGTCTCCATTGTTTTGCCTCTGAAGTTATTTTTCCTCCAATGTGTCCCTTCTCTGAACCCCTCAGACCAGACTGGCAGTGGCTCTGTTTATACAGGTCCCACAGCACTCTCGTCGGCTTTCTATGCAGTAGTGTTGGATTGTGCCCATCAGACATAAGGAGTTTCCACACATCTTTCCTGGATAACTCCGTGTCCAATCTTGACTTTCTCTGAAATGGCTGAGTGGTTCCACATTTGGCCAAGACCTCATGTGGTGGGCACTATTCTCTGGGGTCTCCCTTTCTGTAGGCCCAGAATTTTCCAGGACTTCAATTTCTGGTTTCTTTTTACTCAAGAGTTCAGTTTTCAGCTTATCTCTTTCCTGTTGCATTTCACTATAAGCTGTGAGGAGAAACCAGGCTACACTTTCGACATTTAATTTGGAGATCTCTTCTGCTAAATATCCAAGTTCATGGCTTTTAAAATCTGCCTTCCAGCCAAAGCCACTAGTCAACTTTGCCAGATTATCTGCCATTTTAAAACAAGGGTCGCCTTCCTTCCAGTCTCTAATAACATGGGCCTAATCTCTGTCTAAAGCCTCATCAGAGGTATCTTTAGAGTCCACATTCCTACCAACAGTCTAGGAGCATTCTAGGCCTTCTCTATCAAGCTTTTCACAACTCTTCCCAAATTTTCCCCTTACCCATTTAAAAAGCCGTTCCAGCATGTTTGGTATCTGCAAACCACAGCAGCACCCCACTCTCCGGTACCAAAGTTTGTATTTGCTTAAGCATTTTAAACAGTATGTTTAGTTCTCAGAAGCCATTGACCATAATTAAGTGTTTTGAGTTTTTTTTAACATTGTCATTCATCTAGTGCAAAAACTTTGGGTTGGGTAGTTGAATGCAAACAAAAGGTAAGATATATGGTAAAGATAGCAAAACTTAAAGTCTGTGTGTATATTTATATACTGTTGGTCTGAGAGAGTTTGGGATGGCTTTCTTCTGCATCCATTTGAGTGACCACAAAGGAAGTACTTGACACCATGCTGTAGTTTATAATATATATGCAAAGACAAAAATGCTTTGCAGTTGCCCAGCAGTAATAGCATTTTCTTTCTTTGCAGCATGTGAAACAACAGTGGAGCTCTTGTTTGACAGTGTTATACATTTAGGCTGTAAACCATACCTGGACAGCCAAAGAGCTGCATGCCGGTGTCGTTATGAAGAAAAAACCGATCTCTAAAGAAGACGCTGACGGCTGGTTACAGCAGTTGAGGACAGGAAAACACAACCTCGGATGAAGAACTAATGTTTTTACAGCATTAAGCCGCTGTATTTTGTGAAAGGATTATTTTAAGACTTACAAATCTTTATATTTTGACATTAAATCCTCAAGCTGAAAAGAAAAAAAAAACTGGGGGATTGGTGGGGAGGTCATGCCTTCCCTCCCAGATACCTTCCTGGGTGATGCTGTCTTAGTGTGCCAAACTGTCTCAGCCCATCCCAGAAAGAGGTATGTGTTAAGAGGGGAGACTTTTTGAAAAGAGGAGGTCTGCAACTCAGTAATTGCAACTATATTTATAAAAAAGGAGGTCAAATGTAAAGGTTCACTGTAAGATATATTTAACATTATCAACGTTACCTTACTTAGAAATATGGGAAAATACTCCCTTAGATCTCTGAAATTCTCAAATACTTACACATTTATGCCTGGAGGGATCTGACTTAGTTTTTTCTCTATTTTACACATAATATGGTTATTTCTTTATAACCCTTTTAGTTTATGAATATGCTATGTTGCTATTAAGGACAGGACTAGTTACACAGATAGGTTTCCATGTGTGTTTCTCTTGTAAACTTGGAACCCATTAGCTGGTAACGTCTCAGGGAGCAAAACCAGGGCATATAAGTATCATAGAAGATGATGTAAACAAGATTCAGAAGCACAACCATTCCTAGTTTATGAACCCATATATATGGCAGATGTCATATTTTGCTGTAATTTTTGCCATAACTGGATAAAAGATAAATTTAATGAGACAAATGAAAAATTGTTTAACATAATATACTTCAGAACCCTACATATTGTTGTGTTTGTTGTTTATTCCCTGACACTTGGTTGAGATTCTGAGATACTTTAAAAATATCCATTAGTGGGTTTAGTAAAAATTGTTCCAAATGATGCTATTTTAATTTTTAACTGTGGAGTGGAAAGGGATGGATACAATAGGGCAGGGTACCAAGAACTACCATTATAAATAAATCTCTTATTTACTTTGACAATTTAAAGCTTAAAAGATTATTTACATAGTAAAAGAAAATTATTTGTTTGAGAGAAAATTCCAGAAGACTTCAGCTACCCCTGAAAATACATTAGAATTCTCATCTGTGTTTCCTCATTTGTGTTCCTGTTCTGGTTTGCTTACCACTGGCTATTTGATTTTCCCTAGCCCAGTATCCCAGAAATATAACTCTGGCCAAGGCCAAAGTTAAGACATTGCTTATAAAGTCAGAGAAGGACAGCACAAGGAGAGATGATTCTTTGTAAGTCATTACAGGTGGAACGGGGCAGAAGGAAAAATAGGTTCTGGGGTAAAGGGCCAGGTTCCTAACTTTGAGTATATATCATTACAGGGAACCTAATATATTACCAGACTGAGATGGTGGCAGGGGATGTGTTCCCTATTAGATAGGACAAGTTTATCTCTTGTAGCTAAGGGAACAAACTTTGCTAAATTTGAATGTTATCCTTAATTGATAGCTTATTCCAAACTTTGTAAATGCTTAGTTTGCAAGTTATCAATATAACTATGTTAAATATACATCCAGGTAACTTTAAATTTATATTTAATTCTTAAATTTTCTTAGCAGTCCTGTTAATGGCTCTCAAGAAAACACAGAGCCTTTGTAAAATATTTGATTTGTTGTCATAGATTAAGTACAAAATTAGAAGTAATTTTTATATGTTTAGATTTTGTAAAACTAAATTTTTTATCATGGAATAATTTATATTTACAGAAAAGTTGTGAAGATAGTACATTGAGTCTCTGTTTCCCCTCATTCAGTTTCTCCTAATGTCTATGTCACCATGAAATGTTTTTCAGAAACAAAGACACCGACATTGGTAATTACTATTAACTCAGTTTTATTTAGATTTCACTAGTTTTTCCACTGATATCATATTTACTTTCCAGGATCCCCAGTCTAGAAACTACATTGCATTTAGTCATCATGTCTAATGAGCTTCCGCTGATCTGTAACAGTTACTTAGTTTTTTTCTGATTTTCATGACTGACAGTTTTGGGGAGTACTGGTCAAGTCTTTTGGAGACTGTCCAAAATTTGGGTTTGTCTAATATATTCCTCATGAACAGACAGGGGTTACACATTTTTAGGAAGAATACCATAGAGGTGAAAGGTCCTTCTCATCACATCATCCCAGGGCTTACATGATGCCAATTTGTCAAATTTATTACAAGTGCTGTTAATCTTGGACAGTTGGTTACAGTAGTAACCAGATTTCTCCACTGTCAAGTTACTATTTTTACCTTTCCATACCTCTGTTCTTTGAAAGCCAGTTCAGTCAATGCATGATGAGGGGTGGAGGTAAGGAAAGAGATGAAACTCTGCCTCTGGAAGGGGGATTATCTCTCTCTATATAGTGTATTAGTCAGGATTCTCTGGGGGAACAGAACAGACAGGAGAAGGGTATTATGAGATTTTATAAACTTGTCCTACACAACCACAGGATGCACGAATCTGAATTCCATGTGGCAGGTTGCAAGCGGGATACTTTACTGAAGGTTTTTAATGAATTCTCCAGGAGAAACTGTCTGGTGGAAGTAGAGATGAAAATTCTCTCTTCTGATTGCTGAACTCATCACTGCTTTTAAAGCCTTCAGTTGGTTTAATGAGATGTCTGTCACTGCTGGTAGAGTGCAGTCAGCTCAGCTGATGATTCCAGTCCATGAGATGTCCTCACAATAACAGTTAGGCCAGTGCTTGCTTGACCGAACAGCTGAGCACCAGTACCTGGTCAAGTTGACACATGAGCCTAACCATCCCTTATAGTATTTGGAATTCTGCTCTTCTGAAAGGAGAACATTTATTTATTCAATTATTTTATCAGTATGGCCTCATGTATTTTTTAATACTTTGGATTATAATCCTTTACTACATTTTTTTTTTGTCCAAATTGTTACAGTTTTGGTCGTTGGGAGCTCTGTTGGGTTGGCTCCTGTGTCCCTTTGACATAACCCATCCTTTTGATTTTTGAGCTCTTCCTGCACTACAAGATGCTCCATGCTCATCTTGTGTATTCTCTGCCCCAATCCTTAAATTAGTCTCTTCTCCAAGGAGCCCTGGATCCTTTTATTTGGAGAATGGTATTTAGAAACCAAGATCAGTACTGAAACTGAAAGTCCTTAGCCAACTCCTACCTATCCTAGGAACGGAGTATATGAAGTACAAGTAAATTCAAAGAATTTTTAAGAACTTTTGGTTCTTATTGTCAGTGTTTACCCCCATTAAACCTAGTGTTTTTACCTGTACCTTAAATTTTATGATTTTGCTTCCTACCCTTTGGAAAACTTGAGAGCCAACAAAAATTTTCGCAGTCATCAGCAAGGAGACTTTGAAGGGCATTATAGAAACTGAATAAGTAAGTTTGAGTCAAAAAGTGTAACATCACTGTGGCTTGTGTGCAAGTGATGCTACTGATCCCGTTTTAGTTAAACTGTGCCCAAGAATTAGCTTTTCTAACAAGTTCACAGATAATGCTTATAATGCTTGTTCTGAGACCACAGTTTGAGAAGTGGTCTAGCTAATTTTCAGTAGCTAAAAAGAACATATTGAAAGCTTACTGTGGGCTGGCTACTGTTCTAGGAATTTTGAATTTACTGTCTGCTTTGGAGTAGATTTGGTCCCAGTTTCACAGAGAAGAATTTAAAACTGTGAGAAGTTAAATTGCATTATTTGTCCAGTGCTCACAGCTAATAAAATGGTGAGCCAGGATTAGAACCCAGGCTCTGTTTAAGTATCCAGGCTATTTAAATATTTTGTCTTTAAGATGGACAAAATAAAAATTTACTTTAAAATATATAATCACATAGGCTATAAAGGTAATTAAAAACTCTAGGAGAAAAAAATGACAAATCCTTTCTATCTGCTGCTTTCAGAATAGTGGGAAGGTCAGCCACTTAGAGACGTGGATAGGAATGTTTTCACGATTCAAGCAGAGGAGTTCCTGAAAATTAGGCAAAAGGACAAGAAGGTTCCTGGTAATCAGATAACTCATTAAAACTCATGAAGTCCAGAGTGCAAATGAATCTCATTGAATCATTGAATCTCACTGAATCTCATTCAATGGATAAATATATACTGAACCCTTCCCAAATGCTAAGCAACTTGAGCTAGGTAATGAGGAAATCAAGAGAATGTGCGAGGCACTATCGTGAGTGCTTTACAGTCATTTAATTCAATCGCCATAATCTTAAGAGGGAGATAGTGGTATTCCATGTCATTATTGCAGAATAAGTTACTTAGATAAATGATTTCTGAAACATTTTCTGTGTACAGTGACCATGGGGAGAATAAACCCTTTTTCCTTTGGAAAATATTGTTTAATGACCAAGCAAGACTTTTCAGTCACAAGCACAGGCAGGAGAAGTTACTAGATTTTATTTTTTCTCTCCCAAATAATATTCATAGGAGTTGAATCCCTTATAGTTACATTTTTTTCTTTTTTTAAAAAATATTTTTATTGATAAATCTTCACGCACATTCCATATGTGGTGTACAATGGCTCACAATATCATCACATAGTTATGTATTCATCACCATGATCATTTTTAGAACATTTGCATCACTCCAGAAAAAAAGAAATAAAAAGAAAAAACTCATATATACCATACCCCTTAGCCCTCCCTCTCATTGACCATTAGTATTTCCAAAATTAAACCAAATTTATTTTACCCTTTGTCCCCCCCCCCTTATTTTTTATCCGTATTTTTTTTTACTCATCTGTCCATACCCTGGATAAAAGGAGCATCAGACAGTTTTCACAATCACACCATCACATTGTAGAAGTGAGTAACTATTTACTTAAGTATTCCTTATACTTTAAGGTATTAGAAATGGTTCCTTAACACATTTTTTATGTATTTTTTCATTTCTAAATTGGTTAGTTTTGAAATAAAAAGGTCCGGTAGTGTGTTACGGTTAATTTCATGTGTCATGGATAGGTTATGGTGTCCAGTTGCTTTGTCAAGCAACACTGGTCTGTTTGTTACTCTGAGAATATTTTATATGTGGATGTATAACTGCAGTTAGTTGATTACGTCTACAGCTGATTGCATGTACAGTCCACAAAGGAGATTACCCTTAGCAATGAGGGGAATCTTCTCATCTAGTTGGTCTTAAGCCAGAATTGATTTCAGAAGTCATAGAATTCCTGCCTCCAGCTAACTTGCTTCTTCTGGGTAATTCAACTTTATCTTGGAGTTTCCAACACGCAGCCAGCCCTACGGAATTCAGACTTTCCAACCCCTGAGGTCGTGGGAGCCAATTCCTATAATTTCTTAAAATTAGGCCATATTTTCATCCAGTCTTAAAGAGTTTTCGGTTGAAGTCTTACCCCATAGCCACCAAAGAAGAACTAAAACCAAAATAAAACGCTCTTTTGCACCAGATTAGCACACTCTGAGTGGCATAGGTGAGGACAGAATGTCAAAAAAGATATATATGCCCCGAAGTGTGGACTTCAGACTTGTTCTGCGAATATCTGCAGGATTACTTCCTGGAATCAGCTCCACCTAGCAAATGGCAAAGCCAGACTTGAAAATCTAGGAGTGCCTACAGTTACTTTGGCCCATAACCCTTATACAAACAAAGAGCATTTAAAATAAATTTTACAAGTCCTATAAAGTAACTCGAACTGTGGAAATGACTAAATGTGAAACAGGAAGGGATACTCAAAACCCTCAACATTGGAGGAAGTTAGGGAAGATAAAACTTTTGGTGATGCGGGGATCGGGCTCGCCCTAGCTCACGGCAGGTGCTGAGATTGCTTAGGGCCTCCTACACTGGGGCCGTGGTTTATCCAGGGGTGGCAACTTGCATTTCCCCAAGGCGGGGTTACTGTCTACAAACGCCAAGGTAGACGAGATTGCGTCACCTCTCCCGGTCCCCTGGGCTCTGGCACCCGCGAGCTCTGGAGAGATTTACCACGGCGGGAAGCACTGCCTGGGGACCCTGCAGACCCGCGGCGAGGGACGGCGGCTGTGCGGGACCAGACCCAGCTCGCGGTGGCCGGTAGGAGAGCGCGGGAAGCAGCGGCGGGAGTGAGCCCAGGGCGCGGGGTCGGAGGCGGCGGAGGAAGGGGCGGGGGCTGCGCGCCCCTGCTTTCAGGAAGCTGCGCTGCCCAGGGCGGCCCGCTGCGTGTCCTGCCGCGATGAGCTCGGCGGTGCGGCTCCTCGGGGCCTGGCCTGCAGGTTGCGGGGCTGGGGGGGCGCGGGGAGGGGGAGCGGGAGCAGGCCGGCGCGCGGATGGACGGGAGCAAGAAGTTGGCGATCTCTGAGGGAAGCGCTCAGTCCGGGGAGGTGGAATTTAACTTTCCGGTCCAGAAAAACAATTCGGAAGCTCGGTCTCGGCCTTCGTGCGGTCCCGGGTAGCGGCGCCCGGCGACGGTCGCTGGGGCATGGCGCTGCCGCCTTTGTTCTCCGGGCGCAGAGCTGTTTCCAGGCGTCGGGGCCATTTAAACTAAAAGGCTGTCCTGGTCGATCCTTGCGCCCCCCCCGCGCCGCGTCATATGAAAGGTCGACTTTTGGAGGTTGTGCCTTGTTTCCTTGTACCACTTGTAAGTAAAGAGTAAAAAGTAGTAGTTATACAAGGGAATAATGAAGGCATAAGTAGCCTCCCGGAGCGCATGGGTTTCCCGAGTCTTAAACTGGAGGCAAAAGCCAGGCCTTGGTGAAATTTATGGCTCGAATATACCGTGTCCTGCGTCCAGGAAACCTGCAAATGTTTGTCCTTTGGAATTAAAACCGCAATAACATTATCTCTACAAAATAATCAAGTTACTTTAGAACGGTCACTTTAAACATTCTTCCTATCACTTAATTATGTTACTGGTAAAGTTTGGACAACTTAAGCATGAGCATAGGAAAAAGAGTTGAAACGCTAACAGTCCATTACAAAGTGCTTTTACTTCAGAGCAGTTTATTCTTTGCTGCTCAGAACAAGCCTTGTTGCAGAAGCAAGTAGTAGATGTCACCCTGGTCTTTAGGGCGGGCAGTGCAGCGCCCGTGGCCCCTTCCAGCTTTGGAACAACGGGTGAGGACTGGGAAGCCAGGGCAGTGGCTTCCGCCATTCTTTTTTTTTTCTTCACTAGCCTGCTCCCTTCCTTTTCCTGCACCCCCTACCCCTTTCCAGTGTATGCTCCAGGCTTGACATAGGTTATTAAATATAGGGTTTGTTTAAACATATAGTTGATAGGGAATATGGGTCCATTTTCGTAGATAATGCAGTGAATGAAGACGGTGACAGTAAATACCAAATAATTTTGGGGAAATGAACAGTTTAGAAAGGTAGCTGGATTCCCTCTCACTGGTTGCAGGGGGTAAAGCAGAGACACTGGAGTCTACAGACCCTCCTGGCTTTCAGTCCTAACTCCATTGCACTGATCTTGGACAAGCCTGGCCCTCTTTTTACCATTCCTGTCTCCTGGGGGTTGTGGAATTGAGTGAGATAAAGTATCCAAAGTGCCAAACCATCAAAGCAAGGTAGGTGGTAAAATTATTTGGAGCAATTATTGCAGTGCAGTTGTGTTTATTGAAGTGCATCCTTTTTGAAAGTTTGTCTCCTTGGTTCACATAACCTCAGGGTGGCCACAGCAGTTGTCAGGATGTACAGTTTTTCCTGGGAACTGTGGATAAAGTTTATCAAATCTAGGGCATTACTGGAACTTAAATTCTTAAGTCTGTCCCCATGGTTTTCTGTTCTGATCCAACATTTGCTTAGAATGACAGCTGAACCTGGTTCTAACTAGTGCTGCAGGATGCAGGGTGCACATTTATGTTAGAATTTTAGAACATTAACACTAAAAGAGTTCCTCCCTCACTTTGCAGAAGAGGAACGTGAAATTCAGTTAGGTCTCAATGAGTCACGCTAGGGCAGGCCAGAATCTAACCTCTAGAGTGTCTTTCTACATCCGCGGTGTTTAGGAAAAAAACTAAACTGAAAAAAAAAATCCTCACTGAGATTGCCATATCTGTGTAAATTTGTAATGGAATCTCATTTTAAACAAATTGTCTTTAGCAGCTCGCTTAAAATTTGCTACCTATTCCTAGATCTGCAGGCATTGACTCAGCAGAGTGCACTATTTCAAACAGCTCATACTCACAATTTAAATTACAGCTAGCCAAGAATTGTGAAGCTCCTTCTTTGTGATTATGAAAAACTGGAGCTTTTTTGTTTTTTGTTTTTTTACCCAGGCAGGTACCGGAAGTTGAACCCGGCTCTCTGGCATGGCAGGCCAGAACTCTACCTGCTGAGCTATCATGGCCTACCCAAAACTGGAGCTTTTAAAGGCCCAACCTGCCAGTGCTTTCACATTCTAGGACTTGACCAGCCATTTGGCAAAGCGCCCATCAGGCACACTTTGAACCCGTGTGGGGCTCAGCAACCAATGTGGTACAAAAGCCAGAGGGTGTGAGCTTACTGGGTCTGCTACCATTTTCTCAGCCAAGGAACTCTCTGAGCTTCCCATGGAGTGCTGGAGATTTCTTGGAGCTGAGGGGATAGTTGGCTTTCAGACATATAGATATAATGTGTTTGGTTTGAAGTTATTCTACTTTATAGTAGAATTGTCTTAAGTATAAGGAGGTAGATCTTGAACTTCTTTTGAAAAAGGAAGGAATATAAATACATATAATGTCTCCATAGAACAGTATAGTGGAGTAGGAAGTATGTGATCTCCCAGGCATGGGGCAGATTCATGAGCTTTCTCCTTAAGTTGCAGTTGTAGTTGCCTCTGGAGGAAACCTTGGGAAAGTAGGGAGGACATACTAGGGAGAGACTGTGCTTGGCTCTCAAACTTTTCGTGTGAGCAAAAATCACATTGTCAAAGATGCAGATTGTCACCCCTCCCTGAGAATTCTGATTCAGTTAGTTTGGACTGGGGTCCAGGAATCTGTATTTTCATCCTCATGCCAGGAATTCTGCTGCACAAGGTTGAGAAAAATGGATTCAGGGCCTGTTGGACAAGGAGATGCCTTAGTGGACATGTTGGGTCTCATGGTTTGGACACATTCCAGGAGGAACAGGCTGCAAGTAACTGGCTAAAAAGGAGATGAGCTGAATCCCCCGCCTCACCCTCACTCCCAGGGTATATTTTTGCCAGGGAGAAGTGAAGGTAAAACAGTCAGGTGTCAGTGGGAGACTCTATGGCGAGAGGAGGAACGGAACCAGAATCCTTGCTTAGGAGGCAATGATAAGAATCCATGCTTTAGGTTCATGGTTCCTTCACAGGCCTCAACCAAGGGGTGCATCTTGCTATACTATTAATATTTCTGTTTATTCATTCTTTCCTCTCTCCACTTTAAGTTGTGTAAAATCAGATTGATGAGTTGATGGGCTTTTATTGAAGAAGATGCTAAGGTGCTAGACTCGTTGCCCTGTTCAGTATAGAAGTCGGCCACATACAGCACTGCTAATTTAAATGAGTTAATATTAAATGAAATGAAAAATTTAGTTCCTCGGTTGCAATAGCCACATTTCAAGTGTTCAAGAGCCACATGTGCTTAGTGGCTGCCATATTGGATAGTACAGATACAAAACATTTCCATCATTACAGAAAGTTCATTGTACAGCAGTGCTTTAGAGAATGGAGAGGGGCTTCCATGAAAACTTCCAGAAGGGTGAGAAACAGAGGGTTCATTCTGGAGTTATAAATGCAGATGTGTCATACAGAAGGTCCGAAATCCATCATCTGCCTTTACCTCTATCCCATCCTTTCTACCACTCAAATGTCTACCTTTTCAAGGTAGCCATGATATTTCAGTTCTCCTGTGTTACTTAGTCTCTTCTCTGTTTCAAAGAATATTTGCAAATAAATTTTTTTGTGTGTGTAACAAAGCAATTTGTATTTCATTTGAGCTCCGTAATCATAAGACTTTATTATAGGCATATTTTGCATTGAATGAATTTGTATAATTTTTTTCTTTCTAAAGATTTATCTTTACTAGATTGTTTGTGATATTGGGATATAAGAGTTGGGGATGAGAAAGAATTGAGCTGTTAATTTATAATCCTTTTGTTGATTTATCAAGCAATTTATGTTCCATTCCCTTTAGCCCTTTTCTTCATATACCTCAATTAAAAAAAATTTTCTTTAATAGACTATTTTTTAGAGCAATTGTAGGTATAGAGAGAAGTTACACAGAAAAGTACTGAATTTCCATATACTCCTTCTCCTGATATATTAGGTTTTAAAATCAGAATGTAATGTTACAGATGAAGTGTGACTCCTTTTTAGAAAAGAAAGAAATGAAGGCACTAGTGAACTATTAAAAGTATTCAACTCTTGGTGGCACAGTATGAGTGATTTGAGGTAATTTAATTTTCTCCTTAATTGACGTGTGCTACTTCTTTAAAAACTATTTTTTGTTGTGGCATCATATGCATAAAAATAATTTTAACCATTTTTAAGTGGAAAATACTGTGACATTAAGTACTGTTCTAGTTTGCAAGCTGTCAGAATGCAATATACCAGAAATGGAACGGCTTTTAAAAAGGGGAATTGGATGGTGCGACGGTGACTCAATGGCAGAATTCTTACCTGCCATGCCAGAGACCTGGGTTCGATTTCTGGTGCCTGCCCATGCAAAAAAAAAAAAAAAAATTAAAAAAGGGGAATTTATTAAGTTGCAAGTTTACGTGTTCTAAGGCTGTGAAAATGTCCAAATTAAAGAAAGCCTATAGAAATTTCCAATTTAAGGCATTCAGGGAAAGATCCCTCGGTTCAAGAAGGCCGATGCTATTCAGGGTTTCTCTTTCCACTGGAAAGGCACGTGGTGAACATGGCAACATCTACTAGCTTCTCTCCAGGCTTCTTGCTTCATGAAGTTCCCCTGGTGTTTTACTTCTTCATCTCCAAAGGTCTCTGGCTATGTGGGCTCTCATGGTTTCGTGGCTCTAAACCTTTTCCCAAAATGGTTCCCTCTTGAAGGGCTCCAGTAAGCAACCCCACCTTGAGTTGGTAGAGACACACGTCAATGGAAACCATCTGTGCTGGTTTGAAAGGATGTATGCCCCCTAGAAAAGCCATGTTTTAATCTAAATTCCATTTTGTAAAGGCGGAATAATCCTTATTCAATACTGTATGTTTGAATCTGTAATTAGATCATCTCCTTGGAGATGTAACCCAATCAAGAGTGGTTGTTAAGCTGAATTGGGGGAAGTGTGTCTCCACCCATTTGGGTGGGTCTTGATTGGTTTCTGGAGTCCTATAAAAGGGGAACATTTTTGGAGAATGAGAGAGATTCGAGAGAGCCGAGAATGCTGCAGCACCATGAAGCAGAGAGTCCACGAGCCCGCATCCTTTGGAGATGAAGAAGGGAAACACTTCCCACTTCATGAAACCAGAAGCCAGGAGAGAAAGCTAGCAGATGACGCGGTGTTCGCCATTTGTTCCCTTCCAGCTGAGAGAGAAGCCCTGACTGTGTTTGCCATGTGCCTTCTCACTTGAAAGGAAACCCTGAACTTCATCGGCCTTCTTGAACCAAGGTATTTTTCCCTGGATGGATGCCTTTGATTGGACATTTCTGTAGACTTGTTTTAATTGGGACATTTTCTTGGCCTTAGAACTGTAAACTAGCAACTTATTAAATTCCCCTTTTTAAAAGCCATTCTGTTTCTGGTATATTGCATTCTGGCAGCTAGCAAATTAGAACACCATCTAATCCAAAGTTATCACTCATAATTGAGTGGGTCACATCACCATGGAAACAATCAAAAAGCTCCCACCCAGCAATATTGAATGAGGATTAAAGGACATGGCTTTTCTGGGGTCCATAAATTCAAACTGACACAAGTACATTGACAATATTGTACAGTTTTCATCACTATCTAGTTCCAGAACATTTTCAACATCCCAATGGGAACGTGCCCATTAAACAATAACTTTCCATTTCTCCCTTGCAACCACTATTCTGCTTTCTGCCTATATGAATTTGCTTATTCAGAGAGTTTCATATAAGTGAACTCGTAACAGTATTTGACCTTTTGTGTCTTATTTCACACAATATGGTGTCTTCAGGTTTCATCCATGTTGTAGCATATATCAGCACTTCGTTTCTTTTTGTGGCTGAGTGATATCCTGTTGTGTGGTTATACCACACTTTGTTTACCCATTCTTCTCTTAGACACTTGGGTTGCTTCTACCTGTTGGCTGTTGTGAACAATGCAGTTATGAATATCAATCGACAAGAATCTGTCCAAGTTCTTTTGGGTCTATACCAATAAGTAGGATTGCCTGGTCATAGGATAGGTCTAAGTTTCATTTACTGAGGAACTGCCAAACTTTTTCACAACAGCTGCCCCATTTTATAGTCCCAGCAATTGTGAGGGTTCCTATTTCTCCCTGTCAATACTTTCTGGGTTTTTTGTTTGTTTAATAATACCTGTCCTTGTGGGTGTGAAGTATTTGATTGTAGTTTTAAGAGCAGTTGTAGGTTTACAGGCAATCATACAGAAAGTAAGGGTTCTCATATACCACCCCCCTGCAGGCAATTTTTCCTATTATTAACCTTTTTCATTAGTTTAGGTGTCAATCTTTAAACTCCCCAAAACAAAAGGGTTTTAGAGTTCCTGCTATGTTTTTACTTCCGTAAATCAGAAAGTAAAAGAATTAACAAAACTCAATTTTGTTTTAATAGGTGAGGAAGAAAACATGACAGAAACAGATGCCTTTTATAAAAGGTAAAAAATGTGCTCTTTCTAATAAATGTCTTTCTGTGGTGGTAATAGCAGACGGTCATGATCAGCCTGTGGGAAACAAAGCGAGAATGGATCATGAGACCTAGAGAGTAGAACTGAATATGTCAAGTTTTTGCATTTTGGGGGTTGATTTGTAGATATTCAGGTTAGTTGCTGCCTCAAGTTGTCTAAGGACTTGGAGTGATGCTCAGAATATTTAACAGTTGGTATGGCATGGGCCCTAGAGTTGGAGCTGGGTTGTAGGGTCGTCCTTGGTTGCAGGGACCAGGGGCACAGGCAGAGACTGGGAGGGTTTGAGGGTAGGTGCTCAGAACAGCAGCTGTTTATCAACTAGAGCGGAAGTATTTCAGGACTTTCCCTACCAGAATGGCCTCAAGGCTTTCTCAGTGCATACCAAAGGCCTGTGAGCCTGGCAGAGGAGAAGGGAGGAAGCCGCAGACTTCTGTCTACTCTATACATTGACCTTGGACTCTGAGGAGCTTGTGATTTGATAAGACTGGAAGTGATTGTTTTTAAAAATTTTTCATTAACAGTGAAATGTTTGATCCAGGAGAAAAGTACAAAATGGACCACAGGAGGAGAGGAATTGCTTTAATCTTCAATCATGAGAGGTTTTTCTGGCACTTAACACTGCCAGAAAGGCGGGGCACCAGTACAGACAGAGACAGTCTCAAACGCAGGTAGTCATTTTATCTTTGTGTTAAGAAGATAAGATGTTTAAATGTTAACAAAATTACTTATCAAACTGTTAGCACTGACAAGGTAGCAGAGCATTTGAGGATGGGCCTCATATGGACCTGACTCCTTTCTCCCTTGCCCTATTCTATTAAATGTTAACAGGTTTTGCATTGTTGCTAAAATATTGTAGTGCTCTCGTTATGATTAAATCCTTTGCTTACTGTGGGTAATCAAGGTAAACCATCATTATTTGTTTTTTTCTTTCTCTCCCCTAAAATAAAGTAAATTCATACATCATAAAGATGTGTGGTGATTCCTCAAAAGTAAGGGTATTTGACAAAGTTGTAAAGCTCATAAGCTAATACTAATTTAATATGTCACCAGGCTTTCAGATCTAGGATTTGAAGTGAAATGCTTTGACAATCTTAAAGCTGAAGAACTCATGCTCAAAATTCATGAGGGTAGGTAGTTTTCCTATTAAGTTCATCTTCCTCTCATGGGATTGAGTACTTTAATTATCCTACCTGTAGAAACAATGAAAAATAATTCACTCTGTTGCACAAAAATCTTGTTGTGAATTAATTCAGCACAGGTTATAGGTTATGTTTGTGCATCTCTGTTTGTTATTCAACAGATTTAGAGACCCTTGCGAAATATTATTCCTACAAAGTTTACATTTAGCTTATTGTTCGTTATAGTCTATTACCCTAGAAACGACTGGAATTATGTTTTCATTTAGCGTTACATGTTTAAAATGCAAGTACTACAGAAGCTGAGCAGTCTGTAGGCTCCAGACCCCTCCATATCCCCACTTCTCACTGACTTCGAAATAGTGTTGATTTACATAGACTGTCTTAACTTTCACAGCAACACCGTGCAGTAGGTACTATAATTATAATGCAATTTATGTTTATCATAATAATTACTTCATGCCATAGATTTTTCGAGTCCTTTGCCAATAGACTATTATGATATTTGCATATTTATTTTAAACTTTCTTCAGAGCTCCTTTAATCTGTACATCATTTTCAATTTAATTGGCTGCTTTCCAAGTTTTCTACTTTGCTCATAAGCTTTGGAGTCTACGGCATGTCTTGACATTCTTTTGGAAAATTAATGTGTTGTAGTGTAGTTGGGGTGCAGCAAAACATGGGGAGGGCTGCTGAGTAGTGGTTTCAGGGTCTTGTCATTTCTGCCCTAAGAGGCTCTCTCCTGGTTCAGAGAAACTTTTAATTTATTGCCACAGTGGCCCACATGTTGAAGGGGAAATCCTATGGTAATTCTTTTATGTTCTCCATGTTCATCACTCAGTTTTAGAAAAGTGAATGAAATTTGGCTGCTTTTTTACTTTGAACTCCCAGCAATTTTGATTTCTAGACATCCAAACAGTGTGGTGTAAATTATCCTGTTTGATTAAAGACTAAAATAAGTTGGGCTTCATTACAGATATTTTGCAGTTATAATAAATTTTCCTCCTTCCCCCAATCATTTGTATGTGACCGTATTCTAGTGATTGAACTTTTTTATATGTAGTTGTTCACAAACATCTTATTTTCATGTCTAAATGAACTTCGGGGGAACTTTGTAGTGTCAGCCTCTAGCCACGCAGATGCCGACTGCTTTGTGTGTGTATTCCTGAGCCATGGCGAAGGCAATCACGTCTATGCATATGACGCTAAAATTGAAATTCAGACGTTGACTGGCTTGTTCAAAGGAGACAAGTGTCAGAGCCTGGTTGGAAAACCCAAGATATTTATCATTCAGGTAAGATTGGTTATGTTATTGTCTTAATTATGAAGCCCTTGGTTCTGTACTTGTAATTATAAAGGACTGAAGCAATTTTAAAAGTAACTTTCTCCAGTAATTGGAAAGACCCTGTTTGAATCCTGGCCAACCACAGTCACACTCTGAACTGTCGGTAGTTAATACTCTGTTAATACTCTTGGGATCTTCATTACAACAAAACAGAACTTTATTACATTTGAGGTGATTCATGAAATAACCCGTGTGTTGTAATCTCCAGTTCAGCCTGGTGTCAAGGTAGAGTCACAGGAGAAGATATTACGTGCTGAATGAATAGTGCTTTGCAAAAGGCAGCCCGGGGCGGCCACGGTGGCTCAGCAGGTGGGGTTCTCGCCTGCCATGCCAGAGACTCCGGTGATTGCTGGTGCCTGCTGTGCAAAAAAAAAGGGCAGCCTGTTCTTATTAAGCTTTATTCTTTGTGAGTTTGGGAGCATGTAAGCCAATGGGAAGAATGCAGGATAAAGAGGTCTAGTCCTAGCTTTGCTTTATCACATTCACATTTTCCCTTAAACCAAGATGCTGTTCCTCACCCCTGAGAGTGGTATTATGGATAAAAATATATTTTTTTGACTTGAAAAATATCACTTGGCACATCAATAGATTTGAAACAAAAGTAAGAACTAATGTCCTGCGATTCTGTGTATCCGTGACTGTCATGCCATCTGTTACTGCTGTTCCTGAAACTACACGATACCATGTTTCGTATCCTACCATAAAGCCTTGGGGAGGAGCGCAAGGCTGTGTGAGCGCAAGGCTATGTGAGCATAAGAGAATTTAGGGATGCTTGGCAAGTTTTGGGTTTGGACAACTATATTGGGGTATTTGTGGGACATGCACTTGGAGGAACTGGTCTAGAATCCACGACAGGAGGCCTGGGCTGAAGAAATAAATTTGGGAGTAACTGAGTGGTAGTTGAAACCACTGGAGTAGGCGAGGTAAATATGTTTACATGTGGAGTATAGTCTTGACAAATGAGCGTAAAACAAGACTGAGGTACAGTGAGGAAGAAGCCGAGGAGGAAGGTTACTGCAGAGGATGGTCCAGAGAAGGAGGAGGAAAATCAGAAAAGAGTGATGCAGGTGAGTATTTGATGGAAAAGGGAATAGCCAACACTGTCAAACACAAGAGAACTGGAAATGATGAATGAGCTGCGATGGGAAGTTAGCCAAAAAGGAGGGACGTGTTTTGGCAAGTTACCTTCTCTCTCTATGGGGCAGTAATAGCTAGCGACTGCCTCGTAGTTGCTGTGAAGAGAAAACAGCCTGATAAATGAAAAACACAGAACAATGCCTGGCAAATGGTAAGCCCTCAGTAAAGGGTAGCTCTTATTCTTATTGCAATTGATTTGGCCAGTGATTTGATCAAATTACAGGACCTTTCAATTGTATTTAGCAAAGACAGTGGAAAATAAGGTTTACAAATAAGCCCAATAATACTAAATAAGATTAAAGGCTTCCTGTAAAAAATGGGGTATTAGGGATCTCCTATTTATTTAATGTTTGAAATCACTTGGGATTTCTCTTTTCTTTTGAAGTTTGTAATTCTTTAATTAAGGAAATCAATCAGAATTGACTGATGTATTTATAATACTACAACGAAATCTTATTAAGTAATTTAAGAGTAGAAATTAACATTAGTGTCTGTATGAGTCCATAGATAAGAACCTGAGACCTCTCTTTAAAGTAGGAGCGAATGGAGGAGGGTCCATAGGTAGATGTCTTCTCAAGTCAGGCAGTCTTTTTGACCTTTAACAATTTACTGCAGCAACCAGGCAAACAAAATCCAATCTGGAAACATCTTACCTGATTAAATAGAAACGCTTACTGTAAATACTGTAGATTTCAAAAAAGAGAGTGACTCTTGGTGCTATGGGAGTGGTTCATCCATAGGAAAACCACAGAGACTTGTGCCTCCTCTACATTATTACTTTCTCTTAAATTTAATTTTTTTTTTTTGCATGGGCAGGCACCAGGAATTGTACCTGGGTCCCTGGCATGGCAGGCGAGAACTCTGCCACTGAGCCACCGTGGCCTGCCCTCTGCATTATTTTTAACCAACATAATTTGGTGTGTAGTTGGAGATGCCGATTTTTTTAACATTAAATAAAAAATACATAAATAAGGAAGCAACTTTGTCAGCTTTAGTCCCCTCTAAACCTGAATGCATTGTTTTTTAAGTATAATGTGGCTCCTGTTGTTGTGAATTGTCCATTCACTGTAAACATTAAGCATCTGGTAGGAAATAATAGGCAGAGGAGGTCGTTTATTTCCTCCTTGTCTTGCAGGCCTGTCGGGGAAACCAGCACGATGTGCCAGTCATTCCTTTGGATGTAGTGGACCATCAGACAGACCAGCTGGACGTCAATGTAACCGAGGTGGATGCAGCCTCAGTTTACACACTGCCTGCTGGAGCAGACTTCCTTATGTGTTACTCTGTTGCAGAAGGTGTGCTGATGTTTAATGCAAACATATAATTGGCTCTCTTGGCTAAGTTCCTAAGTTTCGTCTTCCTTCCATTAATTTGGGTCAGATCTTCCTGTTGGGACATGGTGATTTGGTCTTGAGATTCACAGGCTTAGAATGGATTTCTCTGATCACACGGCATGGTGATAAATGGAAGTGTAAAACACCTTATAGAAAAATCATTCCTGAGAACTATGTTAAGTAAAGCAGTAAGTCTGATTATATTAAATATTAGCAGCCTGTTATCAGTTACTGATATTGATATATCATTGTGATATTCATAGGGGGCTTTGCTGAAAAATATTTTCATGAGTTTCCTTTGCTCTTAGCATATGTAATTTTTTGTTTTACTTCTAATAATCACTTGTCTCTCAAAACCATCTCCTGGCTACTATCTTGGGCAGTTCTAGGAAATGGGGAGATGACATAGAATTAACTTCTAATCCCTTTTCCCACATGACAATAGTTGATGGTTAGAGAACAGTTTAAAAAGCACATCATGGATGCATCTTAGTCTTCTCTGGGGATTTTTGAGAACATATACTTCTGCAGCTGAATTATAAAAGGTGTTGTTCAGTTACGGTACAGAACTTAAGTGGGCTTTTTCCTCCTCTTATCTTTTTTAGGCTATTATTCTCACCGGGAAACAGTAAATGGCTCATGGTACATTCAAGATTTGTGCGAGATGTTGGGAAAATATGGCTCCTCCTTGGAGTTCACAGAACTCCTTACTCTGGTGAACAGGAAAGTTTCTCAGCGCCGAGTGGACTTTTGCAAAGACCCAAGCGCAATTGGAAAGAAGCAGGTTCCTTGCTTTGCGTCAATGCTAACTAAAAAGCTGCATTTCTTTCCAAAATCTAAATGATAGGGTCTGTTTTGGTTTTGCATCTGTATTCAAAATATATTTTCCTTCTTTTTCTACAAATAAGTATCACTAGATTGAAGCTTATATTCCAGCAGTTTAAAATGTTTTAAGATTTAATGTCCAGCAGAGAACTACTTTTTTTTAATAGTTCATATTGGACATAATAAAAGGATTTGATATATGGAGAGATAAAAACCTCAGGGAATTACCATAAATAAAACTCTACAAGCATTGGTAATATTTGATTTTTATAGTAAACTGCAAGGTTACCCAAAATACCTGGCTGATTTAACTGTGTTTTGTGACATTTTAAAATTAAAGTTTATTTTATAATGTTTTTAAAGGTTTTTGAAACTTAGCAATCAGATAATTGTCTTCCCTTGATAAAATATTTGGAGTTCATGTTTTACTAAATTTTTCCAATTCACATTCTTATTCATTTGTGTAATTACTAGACTTATTTTACTTGGTCATATAAATGTTTAATAATTCTACATATGATTGATCACATTTGGTATAGAACTTTAACGCCTACTTAAAAAACTCACCCTTCAAGAACCTCTATATGACATTCTGAAGTTGAACTATAAAATGTAATTCTTAGCCGATACAGGTCAAACAACTGCAATGTTTGTTTCTGTCAACATCTTCCACGTGAAGTTCCTATACATTGTTCGGCAGTCAGCAGTCCCACTCACAGGCCATCGTGTTAATGGAATAATAGATGGTACTTTAAAAATTCAGTTCTTATTAATATGATATATAAAATTTAGTGATATTGTTAATAATCCTCCTGAGGCTAAAGATGTTTAAATGTTCAGGCTTTGATAATTGTAACCTGTGATTTGCTGGTCAAAAGCAGTAGTTTGTATAGGTTGTTTCAATTTCAATTCAAAGAGTATCAGTGTATACTTTATGGTGAGTGGGACATGTGACCCTTCTTTGTAGTCATGGCAGGGGGTTCACTGACAGCTGAACATTATATCCTCTCCTTAATCCTCACCCATACCAGTGAAGATGCCATGAAGACGGGTATTGCCGTCTTCCCAGGCTCTACTTTCAAGAGCGGATGACTACAGAAATGCCCTTCAGTTCACCGAACGAATGTTTGCCTGGCTCTCTCAGAGATTATACAATTCTAGTTACCTCAGAGAAATTAGCTGATGTTATTTGAAAAGCTCTAACAATAATTTTTTTAAAAGTCAGTTTCCTTGAATTTTATCAAAGGGCTTATTTGATTAAAATGCTCTTATTCAGATGCAGTAATTGGCGCCCAGAGATGTGGGCTATCCAATCTGTGGAAGCAGTAGGGACACAATTGAATTTTTCCAGCTTCATTCTTTTGTGGTTTGAGAAAGTGCTTTGAATAATTTCAGTCTTTTCAAATTTATCAAGATCTGTTTTGCAGTGAATAAAAAAGTATTTGCAAAGTCCCTTGGGGGAATGGTGAGAAAGGGGGGAAATTCAACTTCCCCAAGTGGAGAATTCTTCATAGCAGTGGGAGCAAACCAAAGCTATAGGCTGAGCCCCCAGTCTTGGGGTTTATTCATGTGAAGTTTAACCCCGCAAAGGATAGGCTAAGCCTACTTAAAATTAGGTCCAAGAATCAGCTCCAGGAGAACCTCTCTTGTTGCTCAGATGTGGCCTCTCTCTCAGCCAACATGACAAGCAAACTCACTGCCCTCCCCCTCTCTACGTGGGACATAACTCCCAGGGGTGTGGACTTTCTTGGCAATGTGGGACAGAAATCCTAGAATAAGCTGGGACTCAGCACCAAGGGATTGAGAAAACCTCGACCAAAAGGGGAAAAGAGAAATGAGACAAAACAAAGTGTCAATGGCTGAGAGATTCCAGAGTCGAGAGGTTATCCTGGAGGTTATTCTTACGCATTAAACAGATACCACCTTTTTAGTTAAGACGTAACAGAGAGGCTGGAGGGAACTGCCTGAAAATGTAGAGCTGTGCTCCAGTAGCCATGTTTCTTGAAGATGATTGTATAATGATATAGCTTTTGCAATGTGACTGTGATTGTGAAAACCTTGTGTCTGATGCTTCTTTTATCTACTTTATGGACAGATGAGTAAAACATATGGATTAAAAATAAATAAATAATGGGGGAACAAATGTTAAAATAAATTTAGTAGATTGAAATGCTGGTGATCAATGAAAGTTTTGCCAATGTTTGCCTCATGTACTTTGGAACACCTTGATTGGGAGCATAAACATTTATGATTGTTATTTCTTCTTGGTGAGTTGTCCCTTTTATTAGTATGAAGAGTCCCTCCTTGTCTCTTCTTGGTGAATTGTCCCTTTTATTAGTATGAAGAGTCCTTCCTTGTCTCTTATGATGTCTTTGCATTTAAAGTCTATTTTGTTTGATATTAGTGTAGCTACTCCTGCTTTCTTTTGGTTACAGCTTACATGAAACATCGTTTTCCATACTTTCATTTTCAATCTATTTGTATCCTTGGGTCTAAGATGAGTTTCTTTAGGCAGTATAAACATATACCATATTTCTTATTCCATTCTGTCAATTTGTATCTTTTAATTGGTGAATTTAGTCAGTTAACATTCAAAGTCATTACTGTAAAGGCAGTTCTTGAATATACCATCTTATCTTTTGGTTTTTATTTGTCAGATCTCTACAGTCTTTTCCCTGCCTCCATTTTTATCCTTTACGCTACCTTTACTCATTCTCTTCAATTCTGTGCCCTCCTCTAGACTACCCTCTCCTTTCTTCTTTTTTCAGCCAACAGGACTCCCTTTAGTCTATCTTGTAGAGCAGGTTTCTTGTTAATTAATTTCTCAGCCTTTGTTGTGAAAATTTTAATGTACCCCTCACTTTTGAAGGACAACTTTGCTGCATATAGAATTCTTAGCTGAAGTCTCTCTTCCAGAATTTTAAATATATCATACCACTGCCTTCTTGCCTCATGGTGCAGTTGAGTAATCCAAACTTAGTCTTATGTGGCTTCCCTTGTATGTGTTGAATGCTTCTCTCTTGTTGCTTTCAGGACTTTCTGTTTCTCTTCTGCATTTGAAAGTCTGATTAGTATGTGTCTTATGGAGGGCTTATTTGAATTTAAATTTGGATTTAATCTATTTGCGGTTCGTTGGGCTTCTTTGATTTGCATATTTATGTCTTTTATAAGGGTTTGGAAGTTTTATATCCTCAACTAATCTTTCTATTGCTTTCCCCTTCTCTTCCCTTCTGGGACACTGATGATTCCTATTTTTATATTCTTTGTATTATCCATCATTTCCCTGAGATCCAGTTATAGTGGTTCTATCTTTTTTTGCCATTTGTTCTTTTGTGCACTTAAATTCAGTTGTTCTGTCCTCTGATTCATTTGTTCCTTCTTCTGCCTCTTCAAATCTGCTGTTGTGTGTCTCTAGTATATTTTTAATTTGGTCATTAGTATCTTTCATGTCTGTGAGATCTGCTGTTTTTCTATTTATTCTTTCAAGTTCTTCATGTTCTTCTAGTGTCTTCTTGATATCCTGTCATTACCCAACCCATTGAATTATTTAGATTTGTTTGAATGTCTGATTAGTTGTTCCAAATTCTGTGTTTTCTCCAGTGTTTGTAATTTGGACATTTGGCTGGACCATATCTGCCTGCATCTTTACATGCTTTGTGATTTTCTGTTGGCTTTGAGGCATTTGATTATCTTGATAAGTTTATTTTGAAAGTTGATCTCCCTCACTCATGTAACATTTTGTATTTGCTTGGATTTGCGTTTAAGGTCTCCTTGTGCTCTTGGTTTGTCAGTAATTCCTTGTCAAACCAAGGCCTGGCTCTCAGGCTGGAGCTGTAATTCTACTTGAAGATTTGTTGAGAGCTGGGCAAACAGGCAGTCTGCCAAACTGCACTTTCAGCATCATCCCAGCAGGGTGCTCTTGGGCATCCTCTTCCCCTCAGGCCCTCCTCTCCCTGACTGCAGCAGCCAGATGAGTAGAATGGAGTCCCACTGCAATTCCAGCCAAGGCCGCGGGTCTTGGTGCACGATGGATGCTGCCCACCCTGGGGCTGGGGAGTGGGCCGTATGCACCTCCGCAGAGAATCTGCTTGTGGCCCGAAGGGCCTGGTGGTCACCAGGCTCCCGGTTGGGATGACCTTGGGCTGTGGGACTGTCCCTACCCTTAGCCAACTTAGAAAAGCCTGGCAGCACTGCACGAATCGGTTTATTTCCTCAGTTGTGCCTTTCTACAGGGCTCCGGGCTTCTCTGGTGAAAGGGAAGCAGGAGTGGGACCCAATAAGTCTCTTTTGCCTGACAGTTGTCAGACCGGCTCCACTCTGTGTCTTCTCCTCCTCCTGAAAGGATCTCCCCCCAACCCCTCATCTCTGCCACAAACCAGGTGCCCACAGCGATCTGTCTCAGAGGTCAAGGGCAGGTGCTGTGCACTGGCTGGAAGACCTCTCTGTGTGCAGGCAAACTAAGTCTGCTGGCCTCCGGGTTCCAGATGGGAGCTCCTGGCTGTGAATCTGAGAGGGAAGATCTCCCAAGCTAGCTACAGAGGCTGGCCCAACTCCTTCGGGACCGGAGCCTTCCTGCTCGCTGCCGCTTGCCCCAGGTGGAATCATGACCGAGCACACTCACCCCGTTCTCTCTGTTTCTCCATTTTTTTTTTTTTTTAAATCTAGGATCTCCTTATATAGTGTAGAAGTCCCTCTCTGGTCACTTGCACCCTGGAACTGCTGTCCTGGTCATTTTTCTAGTTGCTCCACAGAGCAAGGGTAAACTCAGCCTATTTTATTATTTTCCCAGAAATCTCTTTACACTGCTTCTTGCAGAAGCCAGCCTTTTCACTTTCCCTAGTCTAGAATGGTATCCCTGAAAGTGACACAGGCCTTTTACCCACCTTTCTTGGGTTCCTAGAATGGGCTAGGTATTGTTCTTGGCACTTGGGGCGTATCAGTGAACTAAGCAGATGACACTCCCTCTGTCGTCCTGGAGCTTACTTTCAAGTGTGATATTTGTTAAATATCTGCTTTAGGTCAGGCACGGTTCAAAATCTTTTATCTCATTTTATTCTCATTAAATTTAGTAGTATTTTTTATAATTACTTTGAGAAGACGAAAGGTCAGGTTAATTGCCTAAGGTCTGGCTAATAAGTGGCAGGACCCATCTGACCCCACAGCCCACTTTCTACTAAAATAAGCTGTTTCCATTCAAACTTTACTCTGTTCATGTTTTCCAAGTTGAATACCAAATCCTGCTTTATTATCTGATCCCATTCTCTCAATTCAACCTTGTTTCAATAAATCCACTTCTCTTCATTGTATATCCTCTGCTCTAGGGAAATATTCCACAGTTACACAGCCAAGACCTGCTTTAGGACTTTTCCTCCCATGTTATATTTTCCCTGCCTGAAATGTCCTCCCTCTTTCCAAACTCCACCCAAAAGTCAAGGCCCATCTCTTCTATCTCATTTTCCTTAACTTTTGTTATATTAATGGTCTTGTTTTTTTCATAAACAAAAAAGTAGTCTTAAAATGTCCATTCAGGGGGCGGCTGCCGTGGCTCAGCAGGCAGAGCTCTGACCTGCTGTGCTGGAGGTCTGGAGTTCGATCCCTGGTGCCTCCTGCCCATATGCAAATTAAAAAAATATATATATATTTATAAAAAAAAAATGTCCATTCAGGATCTCAAAATCTGATGAAAAATAGAAAAATATATTGGTGCATATTCTTAGCTTAGTAATAAGATGTACTAATATATTGATAATTCAGAATCTCTGTGTTTCAGCGACACTGATATGAACAGCAAATAAATGATCCTTGTGCACTGCTCTAGTTGAAGGTGCAAGAGGATTGATTGTGATTTGATTGAACCATAGATATACCCTGCAAATGGTGGAGCTTTGTGTTTGTTTGGTTTTTTTTTTAAAAAGCAAATCTCAGGCGGGCCACGGTGGCTCAGCAGGTAAGAACACTTGCCTGCTGTGCCCAAGGACCCGGGTTCGATTCCTGGTGCCTGCCCATGTAAAAAAAAAAGCAAATCTCTATGTTAGAGTATCAACATTACCCTTTATGCCTCATAAAAATTAAGATCATCGAAATCCTGAATAGTTAATTAAATGCACTAACTGAATTTTACAATGATTTATGATCTCCTATAGGTAACGTGCTTTGGCAAATTATTTAACCTAAGCCTCAGTTTCTTCATTATAAAAATGGGATTAAAAACAGCTTCCATAGGATTTTGAATAATATATATGTAAGGTATCTTATAATATGTGATTAAGTTCTACAGGTTTTGTTTTATTTTAAATATTGTTAATAAGGTGAACACTTTAAATTGATCAAACATTTTATAACTTTAGCTATATCTAACACTAAAGATCTTACCTCCAACTATTACATATTCAAAAGACTGTCATGACAAGAACAACTCTAAGTGAAGCTGAAAAATGCTAACCATTTCATCTCCACGCGGGGACAGGATGATGAGGGGTTTTAGCTAAAGAGCCAAATACCAGTAGCCACTTTCACTTTTTTTCCAACATTAAACCTTAACAAGTTATGAAAATCCCTAATTCAAAAATCTCAAGCAAGAAGTTCAAAGACTAGTTGTGTTTTACAATATTTTTATTAACTAACAATTTAAACAGTCAAACTGAAATGAATATGGGATTCAGAAACTTCCAGTTTCTAAGTTGCAAAATGTAATCGAAAACTTCAATGACGTTTAAAAATGTAAGCTCCGTCCTTGCCATCGTGCTCCTGTGCTGGCAATCGCAAGTAAAGAGAACGGCGCACGTGTTCCAGGGATTCTTGTGCCTGTCAATGAGAAAAAGAAAATGTCTGATTACAGCGAATGTGATCACATCAGTAGAGTGCTTGAGAGGAGTTCTGTAAGTGTAATATCTCCTTAGGGCAATAAAAATATTCAAACTATGAGGGGTAAATGCCTAACATACTTCAATTTTATATGAATCCTTTTTTAAATGATGTTTATGGTTTCTAGTTTATCCTTATGCTTTTTTTTTGCATTTGTTTATCTCCTTCATAATATCCTTTTAAGTTCATATTAAAAAATAAAACAAAATAAAAACAAACTGTGATCTAACGGTTTCCCTTTTTCTCCCAACTTTAGTACCTTAAAAAAATAACACTTTACGAGGGGTTATTTTAAATCTTAAATGCCCATTCCTAAAAACTAGCTGAAAGAATGTTCCTTAGCTTTCTTGGATTGTAACATTCAAAGTAAGTTTATCCACTAAATTCTTCATATTTTTCCTATTTAGTAATTATATGAATAAAATATTTAAAAAAATAAAAGGTTCCTACCTACTATTTTTGGATCACAAATTTAGTTCTAGTAATAGTTTTTCTTCTTTTTATTTCAGATGTGGGTAGTTTAGAAAGTACAAAAGATATGATAACTGACTATTAAGTGAGCATGCATTAAACAATAGATATTTTAACTTTTTACCCCAAAATTTCCTGGTATAAAATTATGAAGAAAAATAAAAAATCTAGTTATTTTTCTGAGAAGTCACCTTCTGAGAAACGTTAATGATTAAGTCGGGAAGCCAAAGAGAGAAACTGTCTAAGAAATAGACTCTAATGATGTGCACTTAAGAGCATAAGCTCCCAAGTCAAACTTTTGGATTGGCAGCCCTGATTTTCCCATTTTCTAGCAGTGTATACCTGGGCAAGTAACTTTAAGATCCTCTGTTTCCTCATCTCAAAGATGGGGAAAGGATGAAAAGAGGAGTGCTGCCATAATGATTCTTCTATTTTTTAAGAAGAAGAAGCTTCTAAATGCCTTTACAGAGTTTAAAATTCTTTACTGCAGCATTACCTCCCTAAAATTCTACTTTCTATTTGTTTAATAGCTACAAATCTACAAGTGAGGTTGGTACTGGGTAGGATACCTCATCAAGGTCTTCTTTTAACTTATTGTATCGCTCCACATCAAATTGTTGTTGTTTTGATTTCTTATGGAAGAAGTGTAGAAATTGCCTACTCTTCACAGCTGGATAAGTATAATCCTAAAAAGAAAGAAAGAACAGAAAAGAACATGTTTGGACTGAATGTAATGCCTTCCTGAGGGAGATAATTGATTCAGCAACACCAAAGCAAAGGTAGGCAGATGAGTAAAATATCTGCAGTGGCCATAATCAGCAGCCTAAGTTGACACAAGTAAAACATTTAGTTTCATTTGAGATTGGCTGCTCCTTCAGTGCTGTTTTCAAAGCAGGATGGTGGGAAGAGAATTTGCACATATGGAAGAACGGAAAAAACGAAGAGGGAGATTTTTGGCAAAATAACCACGAAAAAAGCTGAAGTTACTGTGTGTTTTGACTTGCAAATTCAATTTTATTTATAAATGAGAGTACAGGGAAGATAAGAGTATTAAGTATTTCTCTACAGAGGCTACATATAGTTTCTCCATATATAAGTCTTTATACAAACCCAAGTACCAGTAATTCATTAAAAAACAAGCCTTTTTTGTTCATTACTTGATTTGGATAAGCAATTTTTTGCAAAGATGTTCTAATTTACCATTTTCCTAACACACTACTCACCTGTCGAGTAACTATAAAGTATGCAAAGAAGATCATGGAATTTGCAAATGTAATGAAGTATGTAACTGGTTCCATAATGTCCCAGGAGTACACCCACCAAGTGAACCAAGCCATTGCCCCACCCTGGATGGACAGCAGTGCTAAGCCAGCCCACAGGAATCCACTGGTTTTGGCTTCTGAGCGAGCTTCAATTCTAGCTTTCAGCTGAGAATAAAAAAGCAAATTGTTAAAATTCAGTTTACAGCATATCAGCTTGTGGAGGGGGGTGGGGCAAGCAAGAGGAAAATGAACAATAAGTACACACCTACATTACTTTAAAGAAGTCTGATATATAAAAAACAACATTTACAAAACACAATGCCACTGAATTGTACACTGAAAATGTCAATTTTTATGTTTTATATTTATGCCACCACAATTTCTAAATATATTTACATATTTCAGTGAATGATTACTCATTTCCAAATCAGTTCATTAATCACTTATTTTTAATGTTATGAAGTTAATACATGCTTATGGAAAAAATTCAGGATAGTACAGAAGGTTATAACAATGAAAAACTCAGAAATCACATGACTAACTAAAATCACATGCCAATTTTCTTTTACTCAGCAATTCTACGTCTATGAATTTATCCTACAGGGACACCCACACATAAATGGTCCACTATGGTTTCATTCTCAACAGCAAAAGACCAAAAATAATGCATGTGTCAATAAAGATAGAATGCAACTATAAAGAGGAAGTGTGCTTTAAACTAATATGAAGAGATTTCCAGGGTATACTGTAGGTGGAAAAGGTAAGAATATTGTGTATAGCATGCTCCCTTTCCTGAGAAAGGGCAAAAAATAAGAATATACTTGTTTTTGCTTGTATTTAGACAAAAACTGAAATGATTCATAGGAAACCAAAAACAATGGATATAGAACAGGAAGGATAGAATGGGAGGAAGACTTAACATCGGCACCTTTTTATGATACATAATTTTAACCCAAATAAACATCATCAATTTTTTTAAAAAGTAAAGAAAAAAATGTAGCTAAATAATCTAATCACTATTAAAAACTTATTACATCTCCAGAAACTTTCTATTTATATGCTAAGATACACATAAATCCACTCATTTTCTAAAAATCACAAATGTGATCATAAAGTTTATAGGACGGAGTTCTTCAAATGAAAACACATAAACAACCAAACAAACAAAAAAACAAGGTTACTTTTTTTCCACCACTGGTTAACTGCTTATTTTGAAAGCCATTACTAATTTTAAATTCTGCCATGTGGAGTTAGACCCATTCTCCAGAAAAATAAACAAACAGCAGCCTTCCCCCCCAAAATGTAAAGGTATACCCCAGCTAGTACATCCCAGTTTAAATTCTAAGTTTTCCAGGTTGAGAGCAAAATATTCAGATTGCCATTATCTATTTGCAGAGAAATGGCGGATCCATGGAGAGGAAGTGTGGCGGAGTTAAAGACAGCAGCTCTACAAGCAGATGACCTGAGTGCAACTTCTGGCTCTGCTACTTATTAGCCGAGTACTTCTGCTGTCTCAATTTTCTCATCAGCAGAATGAGATAACTGTACCAACCTCATAGTTTTGTTACGAGGCTTGATGTAGAAAATGAACATATAAAAGCACTGAGAAAAATGCTCACATGATTAACAGGTATTATTTTCATCTAGAAATAAATTGTGATGCTTTCTAACCTGTTCGAGGGAATGTAGCTCCTCCATCAGGTGGTCAATTTTCTCCAGTAAATGGTTCTCTCTCTTTATCAGAAACTCTTCCAAATGTAAAACTGTAAATAGTTTGTGAACCAAGGATCTCACGTTTTCCATCTCAGTAATATGCTCACTACTCAGTTTTTCTGAGAAAAGACAAAAGGGAAAGATAAGGTAGTCATCACATTTCTTCCCTCCATGGTCTGTAAGTCCAGGGAACCAAATTTGAGCAGAGGGTGCTAACGCGCCCATGGCTGGCTGCCACCTGTGAGCTCCTGACTCCTAGGGAGGCATCTGCTGTCAGCTTTCATCCTGTCTCAGATGATTCCATTACTCTCTCTCTACATAAAGACAATCTGTAATGATAAATCACCACATGGTAGGTTTAAAATTCATTATGTTTTTGTTTATATTTTTTCCCTTTAGAAATATGACTTTGCTATTTCTTTAAAAATATGCATACAGGAAAAGTAAAGGGAGCATCATTCTACCAGAATCCAGGTAAATACCTCACCTAAGCTCTTAACACATTAATTTACGGGTTCATTTTATACCTAAGTATAGCCTAAGACCTATTCCCCAACCCCTAATCATCTTTCCAAAACTTGTTTTAGGATCTACAGGGGATGGAAACTCATGTAAAAACATATAAACAAATGAATAATACATATTTGAAAAGCAATTCAAATGTACATTTTTTGAAACAAGGGTGTCACAATAAATAGCCAAAGATACATGTGAAAGGAGGTTCACAGAAACTTTTGAAAAGAAAGGGAGCCAAAACTTTAAGAGTTTTAACATAGATTTATGAATTTCTCTCCTCATACCCCCTGTGGATCTATAAATCCACATAAAATTGGGCCATAATTATACCTTTCTGAAGGCCGTAATTGTTTATGATCACTGTAAGAGAACTGAAGGAAGTGCACAGGGTGAGAGGTAAAAAGGACCTTCCTGCGAGGAGCAAATGACACTGCACCAAGGAGATTTATGATCCTACAGTTAGTATTGGCCCAGTGATTTTCTACTTCATGCCAGTAATCCTGAAGTTATTTCTCTTCCATCTCTACTCAGATCTTCAAAACTTCATTGTGGTCTCCACTACTTTTACATTCTGGGTTGAAGCTGCCACAGAGAGGCAAAAACTTGAGATCCCTTCTAGGCTCTGAGGTTTTTAAGTGGTATCTGAGATTTGTGGGAGAGTCAGATTTCTAGTTTTGATGAAAAATGTGTGGATATTTACAAGGTCTATATTCAAAGGAAATGTATAGATGGGACACAATTTTGTCCAAAGCTGTGGAGTGACCTAAGATGTTGATGTGAATTCAATGACTAGCCCTCCTGGCAATGCTCTTTAGAAATAGGTGGGTACTACATAATTTATAGCTGTATTACCAACCTAAAGAGGCTCCTCCTAACTTTTGTCTGTGGCAATTCCCAACAAAGGCCAAAAGTGAGAGACAAGTATTCTTTTCTTTTTCTTCATCAGCTGTTTATTTCTCATATGTCTTCCATGTGGATTTTGTTTTTCCTACCCTGAATTTTCAAAGCCAAATTTACCATTGTTTTAGGAAAAGAAATAGAGTTCATAAATAAAACAAAAGAACTCCTGAATTTATAATTTTATAGATTTCATTTGTTTTAATCCAGTGTGATTCTTCTGTCATTTTCCTTCCAACCATGCTGACCGTGTCCTGCTTATTTAAACTGTGAGGCTGGGCAAGTCTGAGTCGATGTGCAGTGGAGCACCCTGTAACCCTGAGGACAGTGAGTTCCTAGACCTCTCAGGTCTCCAGGGTAGACCCTGCCCCTGGAGCTTGATCCCTGCAAACAGTCCCTTAGAAAGAGGGCTAACAAGTTAGAAGGCTGTGCTTCTGCCCACCTGGACCTAAGGTTTATGCTCTATGTTGGGGGTTAGGGTAGTGGAAGGTCATATGAAACAACGAGATGATCCGGAAATGCTTACTTCCACTTGATTCCTCAAATGCTCAACCTAGAGAACAGGAAGTGGATGATTTTCAGGGAGTTAAGAACTTAGTGGACATGAAAGTTGATATCTAAACAGAGACTTCCATATTCACAGTTCTTAAATTCTGCTCTGCCCTGATTTTAGAAGGGAATTAAGGCTTGGGGTTCCAGGGGTGGTGGGGACTTCTGGCGCTGCCAGCAGTGGGGCGGGAGACCTGGACATGGTGCTGAGAAGCTGCCACATGGGAAGATAAATAAGGGTTGACTGGAGTTGGAGAGCGGCCCAGACCTCTTCAACCTTCTGATAGAAGATTTCGATGTCAAAGGGGTACAGGTGGAAGAGATCTATGACCTTCAAAGCAAACGTCAGGGCCCTGTGTATGGATTCATCTTCCTCTTCAGTGGTCTGAAGAGTGCCTGTTGCCAGGACTCTACGCTGGTGGATAAATAAGTCCATGACTGATGATGATCATGTGAACAATATGTTCTCTGCCCACCAGCTGAGCCACTCATACCCCTAGCTCTTGTGCCACTCATGCCCTGCTGAGCGTGCTCCTGAATTGTGGACCTGGGGCCCACCCTAAGTCACATGAAGAACTTCACCAAAGGCCTCAGCCCTGAGAGAAAAGGATATGTGATCGGTAATGCCCTAGAGTTGGCCAAGGCAATAATAGCCATGTCAGACCTGAGCTGCACCACCTCCCTTTAAAGCAGAATGGCCTTGTGCAGCATGGAACATAAGGTGTTTCACTATGTCAACTATGTGTCACTCACAGGTTGGCTCTTTGAGCTGTATGGACTGAAGGTCTAGCTCATTGACTGTGGGCCTTTGCGGGAGGATGAGGAGCGGACAGAACAAGACCTAGTCGGTCATCATGGAGCCTATCAGCCTCACCACTGCACAGATCAAGTATGAGGCCAGGCTGCACATGCTGAAGGGGAATGTTCAGACGGTGCTGGAGGCCCTGCAGCAACTAATTAGGGTTACACAGTCAGAGCTGATTCAGACCAATAAGTCTCAAGAGTCACAGCTGTCTGAGGAGTACAAGCCAGAGAAGCAAATCCCCCTTGGCACTGAAGGCAAGCAGGGCCCCTGTGGTCTCTGAGGGTACCCAGACAAATGGCGTGTATGTGTGTGTGGGGCTGGCCCATGCCCATCAGCCCCAACACACACCTCTCCCAGCAAGTCCAAGCTGGTGGTGAAGCCACCTGGGAGCAGCCTCCATGGCAGTGCCCCCAACCCCGCCCCCATTGCTAAGGGGCCGGCCTTTCTGGATAATCACAATTATACCAAGTTCCCCATGAGGGAGGAAGAAGACCTGGCAGCAGGCATGGGTCGAAGCCGAGTCCCAGTCAGCCCAATTCAGCAATACTCAGATGATGAGGACAACCATGAAGAGATGAGGACAGAGGTGTGCAGAACACCAACTCTGCCGTCAGAAACAAGGGAAGCCAGGGTCCTTGAATGGCGCTACAGAATGGTAGCTGTCGGTGCTGAAACCCAACACCATCAACATCTTGGCCAAGAAGCTCAGAGAGTGAGAAAGATGTCTCGATTCCTCTGCCCATCAAGATTAGCAGCAAGGCTGGGAGTTTGGCTGCAGCAGTGCTCACGCACACACCCCCAGCAATGTGAGCCTCTGAGATCAGCAGTGCTTTCAATTCAATACCACGTTTGTCCGTCTGCTTGGCCAACCCGACATGGCCCTCCAGCCCTGTCACCAGCCACATCTCAAGGTGGTTTTTGGTGAAAATGACAGCCTGCGTGTTGACTGCATATGCTGCAACTGTGCTGAACATGTCCTGCGTCCTGTTATCAGCACAGGCCTGCTGCATCTGACTGAGGATGAGATGCTGAGTCCCCTAGCCCTGACAGGGGATGGGGAGGTGTGCTAGTGTGAAGCTGTTATGTACTCCAGAAAAGCCATGTCCTTTTTCCTGATCAAATCTTGTGGGAGTGGCTATGTTTCTTTTAATCGGATTCAACACTGTGAGGCAGAAACTTTGACTGGATTGTTTCCATGGAGATGTGACACATCCAGTTGTGGGTTCTACCTTTTGATTAGATGGAGCTGTGACTCTGCCTATCCAAGGTGGGTCTTGATTAGTTTACTGGAGTCCTTTAAAAGGGAAAAACATTTTGAAGTTGCTTCAGAACTGACATAGAGATGTTTGAAGATGCAGAAAGAAAATGTCCCCAGGGAAGCCTTCTGAAATGAGAAGCTGGGAGAGAAAGCCAGCAGACATTGCCATGTGACGTCCCATGAGATGGTAAGCAAGCTAGAACCAAGAGTTGTGTCCTGGAGGAGCTAAATGAAGGCCCATGAATGCTTAGAAGAGGAAACCACTGGCACCAGAAGCTAGAAGCAACGGACCCAGGAACAAGAACAGCCAATGCCAGCCATGTGTCTTCCCATGTGACAGACATCGGCCTTTCCTAAGTTAAGGTATTTTTCTCAGATACCTTAGTTTGTACATTTTTATGGCCACAGAAATGTAAACTTGTAAAGTAATAAATTCCTTTTTAAAAGCCATTCCATTTCTGGTATACTGCATTCCAGCAGCTTTAACAAACTAAAACAGAAGGTTCCTCACCCTCCATTAGACCAAGCCAAGGCAACCAGGGGCTCAGCAGCCCAAGGAGAAAGAGGTGAGGAAAGCAGCAGAGAGAAGACTGGGCTGGTCAGGCCTGGTGAGTCTGTAAGTAGGAAGAAATACTCATCCAAGGAGCTACTGGCACTGCTGAAGTAAGTGAGATTGCAAACTATGAGGACTGCCTCAAAGAAGAATGGAGAAGTGGAAGAAGTTCAAGATTGATGACTAGAGGAGACTGATGATCAGAGAAGGACCCAAAACTACAAGTTCATCTGCCCCTTTGTCTCCACATTGGCTTAGGAGGACATGCTGGCCAACCCGGTGGAGAAGAACATCTCGGTGCAGTGGTGACAAGGGATCAGCATGGCTGGCTACACAAGCAATAGAAGCCTGACAGGTGGAAATGCTCATATCCCTTACAAGGCCTACTGCTTTTGGGGACTGCTGGCTCTAACTCTGCAGCCTGGTCTTGCTGTGCTCTCACCAGGGCCCCTTGCCCTGCTCTACAACCTCTTTCCCCAGGATTACTAAGTAGTTCCAGCTAGAAAGCCCACACCCCTTGGAGCGGGAGCCAGGCCAGGAATTCCCTGCATTGTACCCTAGGGCAGAGATGGTCAGCCCTTTAGTGCTCAGGAAGCAGCAGATGGACTAGGGCACAGCAACATACTGCAGCTATCTCTATAGCCAACTGTGGTACAGCAGGACCTGGTCCTCCTGTCTTGGGCAGCAAAATATATATTTTACTTATCAGAGACATGTACTTTTCTGGGCTCCAACCTGTCTTGCCACCGCTGTGTTGACAGACCTGGGAATGTTTCCCTCCTTGCAGCTGTCATCCTATTGGGCCCAGGCCCCTGCTTCTTGCCAGGGCCAGCTGGGGCCTGGGTAGGCACTGGGCCCCGCTGCTCTAGCCTCAACCCCAGCCTGTTCCTTTCATGAGGAAGCTTGGCCTACTCTTTTCATTCCTCCTGGAAGAGCTCCAAATTCAGGCACCCAGCTGTTGGACTGGAATTGGGGGTGGGTTAGTCCAGTGTGGGTGGGACGAGCAGCCTGCTGGATCCTCTGGCCTGAACAGAGAAGTATTCAAGCTGTTTCTAGACAGGCCTGTTGAAACTGTTCTCTGTAGCAGGGCTCGGGCTTTTTGCTTCCAGTGTTTTGGTACTGCCTTGGTCTCCTGGTCTTCATCCTTGGAGCCCAGGGGCTCAGAATAGCCTCTGCCCAGCCCTTCAGTATTTTTCCACATCCCTGTTATTAAGGGATAGCAGAGACAGGGCTGCTTGCAGGAAGCTGGCATCACTCAACTCTCACTGCCACACCAGCTTTCTCAGCCTCTGCAAGTCACTTAGGGTTGGGGACAGACCAGAATTGGGACAATCAGTTGGAGCCCCTGTGTCCCCAGAGGGTTTGATGCTGGGGGGTAATGGATCCAGCACTCCCTCTAGAGCACAGGCCCCAAATAGCCCCATGGCCTCTACCAGATGATTTTGAAGGTGACCCAAACAGAACCATTATCTGTATATAGTGTTTGGGGGCAGGGCTGGCGGTGGCAGTTGTCTCTCCTGGGACTGAGCACAACCTGATCCCTCTAGCCCCTGTAAATACTGGATCAGTGGATGAATACAAGTCTTATACAAACTAAAAAAAGAAAGAGAATTAAGAAGAGAAGAATGTTTATGATTGTGGAAATGGATGATTCATTTTAATTTCTCATATGTTTTCAAACATACAATTAAAATTGAAAACAACTTTTTTTCTTTAAGGGATCCTCAGAGAAGTGCCTCATACCAGCGCTGGGGTACGGTAGGTACAAGATCAGTCTGGGTCATTTAGTTATGCCAAAAAGTAAGGAAGTGGTCAAAAAAATTATGGCAGCTGGTCACAGAGACACTGTCCTTATTTATATTGGTTCTCAAATTGTCCCAGAAATGATTAGTGGGCTCCTGTATCCTTATAATTTGCTTACTTAAGGAATTTTTTTTTTATAACTTCCTTAGTTGCTTTAAATCCTTCTCCCTCCCCCCAATCCTTCCACCCTAATATAGCATCTATAGATGATTCCTGCCTCGTTTAGAATTTGGCTGTAAAATGATGATTTTCCAACTCCAGCACCTCTTCCAAATCTATCAGTAGGCACTTGGCATTTTAACTGTAAGCCATAGCCTTCCTTTATTTATTTATCATCTGTTTATTTTGGTATGGACTCATGAGTTCCTCTCCCCTCCCAACCCCAACTGCCTATAATCACAGCTTAAGGGGAAGAGAAGCCTATGCAGCCACGACCCATAGCACACGTGTAACTGATGAATTCCTGGAGGCTGAGTGTGGACTAGCTTGAGAGTTAAAAACTCTGGGGCCCCCGTCTTAGGGAAGCCTTCCACACTTTTCTGAGTTTTACTTCCAGGAGTCCCGCCAAATTCTCAGAGAATGATACCCTTGCTTCCTTGTTTTCAGTAGTGAAGAAGAGAAAAGTAACCATCTTGAAATATACCCAGAGGACGTTCTCTGTAGCAAAGACTTGCCTTCAAGGGAAACTACTTTTCAGAGCCTCCAGAGACCATGGGGAAGGCAATTAGTCAAATCAGCACCCTCTAGTCTTCCTGTCTCATGTAAGGGGAGAAACACTAAAGCCTAGGAAACTCATCTGAAGGTCATGGCTCAAGGACTCTGGCCCAGTAAAAAACGACGACAAAACAACAACAAAAAACCCCACAAGATTTAATAGGAAGATTACAGAACACTTCTCTCTCCTCTCCACATTACTACCACACCAACAGGACTCCAGGAGAACAACAATAGATTATAACTGAGAGAGCTGAAAGAAACACACTCCATTTAAAGAGTTTCTAAGGAAACCAAAAGACAAGAAGGAAAACAAAGACAAGGACATTTAAGGAAAGTAAAGGCTGTGACTCAGGAAACATTAAACACAACCTAATTCCTAGCTAGATAAAGTTAAAATCCCACAACTAAAAGCCTATTATCTCAATTTCCATTACCTGATACACTTCAGCTTTCAACAAAAAAAATTACAAGGCATGCTAACAGGTAAGAAAAAACAGTCTGAAGAGACCAAGCAACCATCAGAACCAGACTCAGGAATTAAGCATTCAAGGTCCAAAGGTGAAGTTTTAAAAATCTAAGAAGAGTAGACGGGACTAAAAGCTCTGCTGGGCAACTTCTACTGATCACTTACACCCCTGCTAGAAAAGCTTAAATACTGATTTTCCAATTGCCTTTTGGTCTTTTAGTCAATTAAGAAGATTCTCATGATAAGCCATGCTCCCTATAAAGCCCACAGGCAAAGGCAAGTGTTAAGATAGTTGGATAGCTGTATTTCTTACCTTTTTTGGGGCACTGTACATCGTATGTTATTTCATTAATGACAACTTTAAAATCATTCATTAGCAAAATTTCCATCAAGGTTGATGCTGGAATCTTGCTACCATCTTCAAGAGAAAATATAATAAAAAAATATGTCCTTGTTTTAAAACAATAAGAATCATTTTTCAGCATACAGAAAAATACTTTTAACATGCCTTTTCAATACAGTTGTAGACATTTCCCTTTTTGTAGGCTCCCCAAAACCCAAATACACTCATTGTTGGGGAGAGGGTCCTCCACTGTTGCTCAATCTCCCACAGAGAGGACAAGGTGGATCAGGCATTCCTTCTCCCCCAACTCTCTTGTCTGGGCTGAGTGAGAGCCACATGGCTGTCCCGGAAAAGACTCAGTCTCTGCAGATGGCCATGCAAAGATGCAGGGGG